>CAHIKZ030004531.1:1542500-1573579 GCA_903632075.3 Acanthosepion pharaonis
TTAGCTTTTTCAACTTTACTCCTCACCTCCTGCGAACCAGAAGAAGAAAAAAAAAAGGTTAAAAACGATTTTAAACGGGGAAAGGCGAAGGTTACAAATGGGAATAAAAAGGATTTCTTTATATTTAAAGATTGACGATAATGACCAAACGTCTCACAATGGGTTAAAAATACGTTTTCGTGTTTTTGAGGGTGTAAAAGAGAGAAAATAATAAAACATATTGAAAAACCCTCCGACCGTTTAGTAAAAAAAAAAAAAAAAAAAAAAAAAGAGAGAAAAAAGTTAGAAATAGAAAGAAAAAGAAAGAAGACATATTCTTGAAACAGTCAAAGAGTAAAAAAAGAAAAGGAATCACATTGGCATTTTAAAAAAAATATCGGTAATTCTAAATGACCCAAAATAAATTCAAGGATTTTTTTCTTTAACAATCAAATGCCGAAGCGGATATAAAAAATGGCAATTTGGATTTTTTCTTTTTTTTTTTTAAGTCTTCTAAATTTATTTTACATGTAAGATAAATAAAGCTGTTAGTGAACCAACGATAAAGAAAGAATGATGGCAGGGAAGAACAAGCATTAGTTAAAAACAATATTTAATATATATATATATATATATATATATATATATATATATATATATATATATATATATATATATATATATATTTAATATATTTATATATATATATATATATATATAAACAATATATTATATATATAGTAATATATATATATATATATATTTAATATATATATAAAAAACAATATATAATATATATTATATATATATATATTTTATATTTATATATATATATATATCTAAAACAATATTTAATATATATATATTAATAATATATATTTATATTTAATATATTTAACATATATATATATATATATACATGTGTGTGTATATATATATAAACTATATATATATAAATATATATATATATTTATATTTAATATATATATATAAAACAATATTTAATATATATATTAATATATATATGTTTATATTTAATATATATATATATATATCTAAAAACAATATTTAATATATATATATATATATTAATATATATATTTATATTTAATATATTTAATATATATATATGTGTGTGTGTGTGTGTGTGTGTGTGTGTATAAACAATATTTAATATATTTTTAAAAATACGTCGAGTAAAAAGAAATTCGAAATGCAAAATTATAAAACCGATATTCAAAATTATAAAAAAAAATGTTTATCTAGTTTAAGAAGCAGAGACAAAAAAACTTCTTGATGTTCCAAACGTGTATGAATAGAGATAAAGTTGAAATGAAAGATGAACATAGATATATTAAACACATACATATGTGACTCAAGTATGGGAGTCCATTTCAAAAATAAGTTACAAATAATCAAATCTGTCGGGTTAATAAATAAATAAAATACCATTTCCTTAGAACTGGATTTATTTACATTAGAATATGAAGCCTAGCATTGTCTGAGAATGATTTACGCTTATGTGGATTTAACTTGCTTGACCGTCGGCGCACTCCGCTGATAAGACGGTTTAAAAGCACGACGACGGTTTCCCCTATCAAGGGGGAGGCGATTTCGAATCCTGCCGCGGAGCGAATAATTCTCTTTAATAAGATTGCTCGAATATTCTGTTTAATAAATAAACGGATCGTCTATTCAAATATGGGTATCCACTGATAACGTTTAAGTAATAAAATCTATCTGATTAATAAATAAAAATATCCGTCATGTTGATGAGATAGTCTCTCTCTCTCTCTCTCTATGTATATATATATATATATATATATATATATATATGATAAGACGAATATACGTATGAATTACATACTTGCATAAGTATATCTATGTCGACGGAAAAGTTCGCAGGCCCACTAAGATAATCTAATCGAATATGGCCACACACATGCGTACGCACACGCACACACACACACACAATTTTGATCGTAGTAAATTGTTTTTTCTCCTTTGATCAGAGTAGCATTTTTATGTCAAAATTTGGGTCAGTCTCGTTATGGTGGGCAATCGTAACATACATACACACACACAGACATATATATATATATATATATATATATATATATATATATATATATGGGTATCAGCCGTTCTTTCAAACATTTTCCATTAAATATGACAGACTAGGAAGATTTAATTTGCTATTAAGTTTGTAGAACCTCCTTAAGTTTTTCCATTTTGTAGTAGTAAACAAACATTTATCATAATTTACAAACATATATATATATATATATATATATATATATATATATATATATATATATATATATACTCTCAGGTCTGACGATTGCATCTAGCATGAAACAGACTGTCGCCTCTAAGTGTTGACTTCTATGTTCACTTTTATACTTACACACTCTATCTCTCTAATATGGAGCACTTTATCCCATAAATATAGCACATCTTAGGACCATATTTCTTTCATATGCATATATATATATATATATATATATATATATATATATATATATATATATATATATATATATATATATGAATATCTACCCTGAATATCTACCTATCTATCTATATATCTATCTATATGTGTGTGTGTGTGCGCACGCGTGAGTTAAAAAGAATGGGATGATATTTTCTTTTACCTTGAAAAAACACATAATGGTATAGAGTCCAGGTTATCCATAAACTCTTCTAGTAAAATAATTTTGAAGTTAAAAAAGAACATGAGAAAAACTTAAAAGTCAAGGAAAAGAAAAAAAATATCATTTAGTTTAACTCCCCTTTTAACTTAGAGCCAAAATGTAAAATAGGGAAATTATTTTTCACGATACTTACTAAACCCTTCCCAAAAATTCACAATTACATAAGCTATTCAATAAAAATACAGTTAAATTAAGCTATAGCTGCACTAGTAATTTAGAGACAATAATAAATAGACAAAAAACCAGAAATGATAAAACTAACGCACAGCAAAATATAGTTAACATTAGTAATTTATGCAACTGTAGAAATAAGAAAAGATGTCCATTAAATGGATCTTGTAAAATAGAAGCTATAATTTATAAAGCAGAAGTAACAGATTTTAATGGCCAAAATAAAACATACATAGAATGTACGGAAGTTACTTTAAAACACAGATGGTTCAATCAATAAGACCCGTATGTTAGGCGGAAATTATTAAAAAAGGGAAAAACCTTACAAGTTCATAATAATATTTTCAACTTCTGCCAACATAAAAAAGTAGCAATTATGACATTTCCGGATCCGATTAACCTTTTAAACCGGAAATACGAAGTCTTAAGCCCTTGCTTACATATCTAAAAAATCCACTTAAGTACATATGAGGCTGGATAAAAAAAAGTAATGTATATTTCAATTAACCCCAAACCAATACATTTAAATACCCTTGCTTTTCTTATTCTACTTCTTCTCCTCCTCCTCCTCTTCCTTCTTCTCCCCCTCTTCTCTTCTTCTTCCTTTCTCCTCCTCCTCTTCTTTTTTTCTTCTTCTTCCCTACTCCTCCTCTTCTCCTCCTCTTCTTCTTCTTCTCCTCCTCCTCCTCCTCATCTTCTTCTTCTTCTTCCCTCTTCCTCCTCTTCTTCTACCTCTCCTCCTTCTTTTTCTTCTTCTTCTTCCTCCTCCTCTTCTCCTCCTCCTCCTCTTCTCCTCCTCTTCTCCTCCTCCTCCTCTTCTTCTTCTTCTACTTCTTCTTCTCCTCCTCCTCCTCTTCTTCTTCTTCCCTCCTACTCCTCCTCCTCCCCTTCTTCTTCTCCTCTTCTTCTTCTTTTTTCTTCTTCCCTCCTCCTCCTCTTCTCCTCCTCCTCTTCTTCTTCTTCTTCTTCACATCCACTTACATCTCCTCCCTTTCTATTATATCTAAAGTCGTGCGTTTGTCTATTTATTTTTTTATTAAAAAATAATATAGCATTCATTAGATTTTTTTCTTTTAATAAAGCGTTAAGAGGTCATTTGATAAATATCGCCTGAGAAGACCTGTTACTTCTGCTTACAGTTATCTGTTTGGATAAGTCTTGTTCTTATGTACATCGTCTTTGTCATGTTGAATTGATAATGTTAATTATATTTTAAGAATATGTTCTGAAGATGGTTTATTAGACCGAAACGTCCGACGTTGACATATTAACATTAAAACAGCATAATTGTATATAAGGATTTTTGTTTGTTTTTTCCGTATATTTTTTTCTTCATATATATATATATATATATATATATATATATATATATATATATATATATATATATATATAT
This sequence comes from Acanthosepion pharaonis, assembly GCA_903632075.3. NCBI lineage: Eukaryota > Metazoa > Mollusca > Cephalopoda > Sepiida > Sepiidae > Acanthosepion > Acanthosepion pharaonis. The sequence continues at coordinate 1,546,761 of CAHIKZ030004531.1, forward strand.
ATATATATATATATCCAAATGTAATGAGAACGAAAATAATATATACATTTTAACGTTCGCAGCATTAATTCAAAAAGAGGGCTCAATACCGATAGTAGAATAATAAAATATACCTATTTTTTTTCAAACAAATAGAAAAAAAGTGATTTTACAAAACAATTGCTTATAACCATTTTGGTTCTCACTCAGTCGATGTGCAACTAAATGCACCAAAGCAGTTGCATCTTTGTTGTGTTGTTTTTTGTATATGAAAAAAAAATAATATATATATATATATATATATATATATATATAGTAAAAGTTGGTATAAAAAGTTGGTGTATATAATCAAAAGGTTCCTAGTAACATAAAATACTAAAACTCGTCCACAAAAAGAGCTCAATATATTTATAATTATAGAGCAAAAATTAATACACAATAAAATCCAAAATCACCTCATATGTGGGATAAGCTTATTTCGACCGACGAAATATTCGTCAGACTTATTCAACCCCTGTATAGATTGAGTTCCTCAGAACTCAGTCAATTGACCATCTTGTATCAGGTTGCACGGTCTTTGCAACCACAGAATGAACTCATGACAGAGTGGGCCAATATCTGCACTGGAAAATCTGCAGCTTTACCGGGAAAGTAAACTGCAAGAAAATGGTATGAACGCCAACCAGACCCGATTGCAGAGATTATTTTTTTTAATGTTTCGTGGAAGATAGCATAGCCCCATTTCTGACCTTAGGTCCCTGGTTGGAACCCGGAAGGAAATAAGTATACAACATAAATCGAAATGAAATAATAATAATAATAAACTGTCGACCATATTATCTCAGGATGTCAGGAAGTGGCAAAAAAATAATATAACGACAGACAAAACAAGGTAGCGACATATGTGCACTGGGAGATATTCAAGAAGCACAAAATCGAAACCACTGTGAGATGATATGAACACGAACCAGACACGGTTAACCAAAATAACGATGTAACTGTCCTCTGGGACAGGCCAATTCAAACTGAGAGGGAAATAAAAGCAGTCTTGATATTATCATAAAAGACAAGAAATTCAGCAAATATATGTTTATTGACATATGAGAGACACACATCCATGAAAATTATCAAGAAATTGTCCAAATGCAAGGACTTGGAGATCGAGATTAACAGAATGTGGGGAATAAAGACTGGGTCGGTAGCAATAGTAATCGGAGCACTGGGTCTCATGAGAAAAAGAAATGGATAGTTTTATTAACAGTATCACAGGTAACACCTTCATACAAGTTGCCCAGAAGATCACCCTATATCCCACACTAGCAGTAGAGCCCGGCGTTGCCCGGGGATGTAACAGTAAGAGATAGATCAAGTATCGACCATCATAAAGACTGAAAAATAAAACTGACAAAGATTATTGTTTAAGGTTGATGGACACGCATGTCTTAATTAGTTTTTTTGTTTTGTTTTTTACGAATTGGTCAAACCTAAACTCAAACAAAAAAAATTGTTTCAATCATTATGGAGTTCACCGACTGAATAGAATTTATTATAAACAATTGTCTTGTAAATGGAATTTTTAAAGCATTGTGAATGTAAAATAAAAGAAAAAAAGTGTGCAAGACAATAAGTAACACTACCTGCCAAAAAAAGTGAAGTTTGTTGAAATCGGTTGGAAAATGTAGGAAATCCCCGATCTTATATATAAATGAACACACACACACACACACACACACACACACACACACACACACACAACCTGGGTTTTATAATAAAGTATAACTCGATAAGAGTTGTCCCTTTCCATTCCGGCGATGCCTCTTAATCGTGTTTTCAAATTGATTTTGTGCAAAAACAATTGTGTTTTTCTAATTTTTGATGCTGTAAGAACCAACGCAAGATAATTTTACGTAGTCCTGTGAAGTTTTGTTGAAATCGGTTGAAAAATGTAGGAAATCCGATCCAATATATAAACGTACAGACACACACACGCACACACAATCTGGGTTTTATAATAAGTATGATACAAAGAAAAAGTGCTATCAATTACATGACAATTCTCGTATAGGATCTAAGGACCACAGTTTGGACCCGGGTTTACAGGATACAAAACAAGAAACATAAAATACACGAATAATAATAATAATAATAATAATAACAACAACAACAATAATAATAAAAAATCAAGAAGAAGAAGAATAAAGAATGCAGTAAGGAAAAGTAAAATGGAATAGATTTGCGGATAATATAAGAGGGAAATAGACGAAAACTCATATGTATGGCTACGCAGAGGACAACTGAAGAGAGAAACAGAATCCTTCATCACCGCTGCCCAGAAAAAGTGAATCAGGATAGATTATGTTAGAGCGAACCTTGAGAGAAAAAAAAAGGACATCAGTTCGGCGGAAAAATAGAGGAAACGGTAAACACTTAAAATAAGTGAACGTACAACAGGGTGGCAACGGTAATGCACTAGGAACTGTGCAAGCGGCTTGAGTACGACTGTCTAAAAAAATTATATCAATGTTAAGTATAAAAAAGGCTTTGATATTTAGGCTCCTCAAACGATCGTCTCAGTCAAAGCAAGTCAGTCAGTTATGTGCCATCGCTAATCCTCTTCGGGAATCATCAGTTATGTGCCATACGGGATACACGCTTAGGCGATCATGTATCTTTCGATACATAACTCTGAGGCAGATTTTTTCCCGCAGTAGGTTACCATATCTTTCTGCGGTAGCAGAAAGAAATAGCAACGATATAAACAGGAGAAAATTTTTTAGTTTTACAACACATATTGTCGTTATATATATATATATATATATATATATATACTATGAAATGGATTAAGTTCGACAATTATTTAATGTATTTTCTGTTTATACGTTATTTTTCTTTTTAGATATACTTTATGATAATCATAAATTATGTATCCATTGGCCCTTGGGGACGTGGACGATCATGAGTATCCACAACTTCCTTGTAGGACTTAGCAAGATAGCTCCATCCTTCCCATTCATATCACTGGTGATAATATTCGATGAAAATTAAGGTAGCCAAGAAGTAAATAATAATAATAATAATAATAATAATAATAATAATAATAATAATTGGGAGAAAAGAAGACACAGAAGTAAAAGACGAAGGTAAGCAAGAGGAAGGAGAAAAACGATAATAATAATAATAATAACAACAACAACAACGACGATAATAATAATAATAATAATAATAATAATAATGATAGAATAAAAAACAGATGTAGAAGGAGAAGACGAAGTTAGCCCAGAAGAAGACGGCGAAGAAAGACAATAATAATAATAATAATAATAATAATAATAATAATAATAATAATAAGAAGAAGAAGAAGAAGAAGAAGAAGAAGAAGAAAAGAAAAGGAGATGTAGAAGGAGAAGACGAAGTTAATGAAGTAGAAGACGGCCAAGAAGGACAATAATAATAATAATAATAATAATAATAATAATAATAATAGTGAGAAGAAGAAGGAGATGTAAAGGAAGACGTGGGTAGCCAAGAAGACGGCGAAGTGGGACAACAACAACAACAACAATAATAATAATAATAATAATAATAATAATAATAATAATGATAATAATAGTGAGAAGAAAAAGAAAATGTAGAAGGATAAGATGAAGAAGACGGCGAAGATGAAGGACGATAGCAATAATAATAATAATAATAATAATAATGATAATGACGGGGAAGCAGGACAATAATAATAGTAATGGTTAGAAGAAAAAGAAGACACAGAAGGAGAAGACGAAGGTAGCTAAGAAGAATGACAAAAAATAATAATAATGATGATGATGATGATGAGAAGAAAAAGGAGATGTAGAAGAAGACGAAGGTTGCCAAGGCAGAAGACGAAAAGAGGGACAATAATAATAATAATAATGAGAATTAAAAGGAGATGTAGAAGGAGAGGAAGTTAGTCAAGAAGAAGACGGCTAAGATTGATAATAATAATAATGAGTAGAACATTTCGAAGGAGGTGGGAGGTAAGAAGAAGAAGAAGAAGAAGAAGAAGAAGAAGAAGAACAACAACAACAACAAACAATAAGAATAATAATACAGTGTAACCCGGATATGAGACCCGGATATAAGAGAAACCCGGATATAAAAAGAGATTTTCTTCTGGTCCCAAATTAGAGCCCCAAAGAATGTATATAAATAGACCAAATCCGGATATAAGAGAAACCCGGATATAAAAAGATTTTCTCTGGTCCCAAATTAGAGCCTGTGTTAATGTGTATATAAAATAGATCAAACCCGGATATAAGAGAAACCCGGATATAAAGAGATTTTCTCTGGTCCCAAATTAGGAGCCTGTGTTAATGTATATAAAAAATAGATCAAACCCGGACATAAGAGAAACCTGATATAAAAGATTTTTCTGAAGGTCCCAAAATTAGGGAGCCTGTGTTAATGTATATAAAATAGATCAAACCTGGACATAAGAGAAACGGATATAAAAGAGATTTTCTCTGGTCCCAAATTAGAGCCTGTGTTAATGTATATAAAATAGATCAAACCCGGATATAAGAGAAACCGGATATAAAAGAGATTTTCTGGTCCCAAATTAGAGCCTGTGTTAATGTATATAAAATAGACCAAATCCGGATATAAGAGAAACCCGGATATAAGAGACTTCTCCTGTCCCGACAACTCTCTTATATCCGGGTTACCTATAATAGTGAGAATTAAAAAGGAGATGTAGAAGAAAAAGAACGAAGGTAGCCAAGAAGAATGGGGCAAAGAAGGGGGCGAAGAAGGAAAATAATAATAATAATAATAATAATAATAATAATAATAATGAGAAGAAAAAGCAGATGTAGAAGGGGAGGAGGTAGTCAAGAAGAAGACGGCTAAGATTGATAATAATAATGAGAACGCATTTTGAAGGAGGGGGAGGAGAAGAGAACGAGAGAAGAAGAAGAAGAAGAAGAAGAAGAAGAAGAAGAAGAAGAAGAAGAAGAACAGCAACAACAACAACAACAACAATAATAATAATAATAATAATAACAGTGAGAATTAAAAGGAGATGTAGAAAGAAAGGACGAAGGTAGCCAAGAACAATGGGGCAAAGAAGGGGGCGAAGAAGGAAAATAATAATAATAATACTAATAATGAGAATAATAATGAGAATAAAAAGATGTAGAAGAAGACGAAGGTAGCTAAGGAGAAAATGGCGAAGAAGTAAGGGTGCTAAAAAAAATGAGATGTCGAACGAGTAAATGATGTATATATAAAAGAAATACAAATTGATAAGATTAAGGCTGAACGGGTACAAATATAAACATTAAGCCTAAATGCAAAAAAGAAAAACTCCCGGAACATCGTAAACATGAATAATAAGGAGTCTAGCGACGATAATGTGGGAATGATTAGCAGAATGAAAAAAAAAAATTAAATAAGATAAAAGAAATCGTTATTTGTAAGATGATAATGATGATGATGATGAATGTGACAATACGGACCACAGCAGCAGCAGCAACCGCCATCGCAACATCAACATTATTATTAATAGTAATAATAACTTCGTTTTTTTTTTTTTTCTTCTTTGGATATAAATTTATTTAATTATTATAATCACGTTTCGCGCGGAGCTTATTTTAATATATCTGTAGGTGGCTATCTTTTTGCTCTGGCAAAGACCGTTCGATTTTAAACGCGGGGTTGGGTCCTGGCGGGGAATGGCTTGCCTCTCCGACGCTCAGTTATTGAACAAATAAAATCTGATATCATTTATTTAGCGTCGGGTGAGGAATGGTCGGAGTGGGGGTGGTGGTGGTGTCTGATTCTTGCAGTCGCGCACAGCGAAAGCTACGCGCTCACCCTTTGTCCTGATATATATGGGGAGATAGAAGTCGGCATAGCATTGAAACGTCAATCGTTATAACGAGGAAGAGGGGCGAAAGATCGTGGATCGCTTTACACGGCGCATGCGCGACTTCGGCTGGCAATGGTGAGCCTGGGCGCGAAAAAATAAAAAGAAAGGTCGAAGATCGTGTTACGACTGTTAATCGTATCAGGAGAGCCATGCCTACCATGAAAATCAGCATTCGAGATGTTCGCATTTGCCTACGTTCGAAAACCGATCACAGGCATTGGAAGCTTGAAATATGTATCATATCCCTCTCTTTATCACAGATATATATGTATGTATGTATATATGTACGTATGTATGTATATACGTATGTATGTGTGTGTGCAAACATTTCAGATATAGTGATATATGCTGAGGCGATTAAGTATCTGTCGATACAAAACTGACGAGGCAGATTTTTCTTTTACGCAGTGGGTTGTCATTTCTTTCTGTGGTAAACCAGTTGCCATCCAAGGCTACATAATCCGGTCTGTCCTGCTATTTAACAATAGCTGGAGAGGGGGGGGGGAGAAGACGAGTATTCATACCTTTCTCAAGGTTATTAGCACGTAAATAAATGTAATGGATTTGACTGGAATTTCAACGCGGCGCTCTAATTCCTCAATCCGAGCCACTATTCATTACTCCACCGTGCCTCCTTCAAACACACACACACAAACACACACACACACACACACACACAGACACAGATATATATATATATATATATATATATATATATAGATAGATAGATAGATAGATAGAAATATTTAAGTAAATTCCCTGTTTATAATAAACAGTATTAACCAACATTTTCACGAGAAATTTTCATAGTAAATATTTGTCCTCCGACAGGATATATATACATATGTATATATATATAGCAAGTGTGTATGTGTGTCTGCGTAACTTATCGGGCGTATGAACATGCATCTATGTTTGTGTTAGCACGATGACATCACGGTGACGATCCCCCCCCTCCCATAATAACACTAATACACGCAATCTACAGAAACCCAAAAAATTAAAAAAAAATTAATCAGTTTGTCTGACGATCGCAAAAAAGCGTGAAACCCAGGGTCATAAACTCATCAATCAATCTAAAACCATATATATATATATATATATATATATATATATATATATATATATATATATATATATTTACGGTATGAATAAAGACAAAAAGAAAACTTAGATTGCGCGATTCGTACTCCGAAGGACTTTAACAAATCAAAGACAAGGAATTTATTTTGTAACAAGTATTTATCGACAAGAGCAAAATTGTTATTAGTTGCTTGAATATTCGAGAAATTTCGTCGAAAATATGCGCTCTTCTTCAGGAATCGAACCTGTAACCCTTATGGGAACCGTCATATGATCTGACGTGTTGTTAACGACAAGGCCAAAAAGAAGCGTCTGATTAGCAAAGTTCGAATTACTTACAGCCGGTAAATGTAATTAATACTGTTTAATTAAAACAAAAAACAGAGCATTTACTTAAATAAATATTCTAAAAAGGCATAAACAGAAATATTTATATATATATATATATATATATATATATATATATATATATATATATATATATCGCAAGCTGGGTTCTATATCCTTGATAGCAACTGGTCTAAGGAAAGGACAAGGCTGAATGCAAAAACTACAGAGGGTCGTTTAGGGACATAGTGGCGCGTAATGCCCAGGTCTCTGTATTCGGTCCTTCATCACTATAATCAAATCATATGTGCTGGCGCTTGACACTCATACGTCGAGAGAATATATATATATATATATATATATATATATATATATATATATATATATATATATATATATATGAGCTACACATTTTAATCTATATATTCAGATCAGCAGCACTGTAATAATCAAACCTTAAATTCCGTGGAAAAAGACATTTTACTCTACTAATTATACCATATATAGTATAGTCCATTTCACTTTAATAGGTAAATATATATAACAAGAACATTTCGTGAATTTATAACTTTTCAAAATTCAAACAAATTGATTGATTTGAACAAGAACTCTGGCGTCGCGGCATCGTGCGCTCTAAGAATATATATTCAACTGTCAATAATTAGAATAAGTTAAAAAAAAAAATTCCGGTCTACACATATTTCATCTTAGTGTTTGCCGATGTTTAGGGAAAATTGCGCCCTGAAGATGACAGTTTGAAATTGTCGAAAGTACTTGACATGCGTCTTCCATCTGACAACTCGAATAAAAGGATATTATTCAAGGAATTGAAGTAAGTTAATGCCTCATTAAGTTCTGTTAGCGAAGTGATTTCGCCATTAATCACATTAACATTGCTATTTAATTCTTTCTATAAATTGTTTGTTTATGATACAAAATAGAAACTGAATACTCTAATATATATAGATACATACATACATATATATATATATATATATATATATATATATATATATATATATATATAAATTAGATATAAGAGTAATTCAGAAATACTATATGAGGTGTTTCTGAATTTCTCTTATATGCAATTTAATTATTTATATATACACTGTTCTAATTATTTATTAGAAATACATCGATAATTCTCTCTTTGTGGATTAGTTTTAATATTATTATTAGGATTGACTTGGATTATTTACCCACGGATTTTTTATATATATATATATATATATATATATATATATATATATATATATTCACGTCGGCGCATTATTTCGTCTGTATATTAATAGATACATATATATGTATCAAATGACAATTGGAAAAAAATCATACATTTTGCCGACGCGTTTCGTCTTCCGACTTTTTTCAAGGCAAAAAAATGAAATCGAAATGTTTTGTTGTTATAGTTACATTAAAATTCAAAATTAAAAAGATAGATTATTATTATTATTATTTTATTTTTTATTTTTTCCATGTCGGAAGACGAAACGCGTCGGCAAAATGTCTGATTTCTTTCCAATTGTCATTTGATACCAATCTGTCTTGTCCACAGAATTCAGCTGGGAATTTAACTATATATATATATATATATATATATATGTAGTATTAAGAAAATCAATAAGGAGTGGAATAAATGCATATGTTGATTGCACATTAGCATGAAGAAGAGGGGACAATGAAATTTCAGTCTTTTATAGTCTTTTTTCTTAAATACGGTTGGTTGGTTGGGTTTTATGACATATCAACCTCTGTAGGTCATTTAATGACAAATTGGTTATATATATATATATATATATATATATATATATATATATATATATATATATATATATATATATTAAATATACAGTACTATTAAACGTATAGATGGTAATATTATTTTTTCCAAAAACGTATAGCTGGCAACATTATTTTCTGAAAACATTATCTGAGACCTTGCTGTTGGACGTATTTTATCGTCATACTCAGGACGCGGATGTAGTTTAACTTCTTGACGTCTTAAATATGTGTTTGGGTATATAGTCTAGATAATTTAATTTAGTATCTTTTGCTTTTTGTTTATAGTTTTGTAACTTTTGTTATCAAGTCTCCCAAGACAAAAGGAAAACTTAGTTTGTGCTCCGAAGGACTTTAACAAAGCAAAGACAAAGAATATATTTTGTAACAAGTATTTATAGACAAGAGCAAAATTGTTATTAGTTTTACAAAATATATTGTCCTTATATGTTATGAAATGGATTAAATCCGAGAATTATTTAATGTATTTTTTGTTTATAGGTGTTTTTCTTTTTTTTAGATATAATTTACTTAATTAAATACCCCGTTTTTCAATTAAACACTATTAATTACATTTACCGTATATAATGTACAAGAGAGAAGTGCGAGAAAAGAACCTGTTATACGGTTAGGTCTCGCCAATTCCAGTGTTAACGGATTTGAACTTGTTGCCAATCTAGTAATTCGCCTAAATTTATAAAGTCGAGGTTCTATAACGAAGACCTCATGTGAACAATCACCATGAATGTCTTTATAGAAAAGGCACAGGGAAGTAATTTTAAGGGAGTGAGAACGTGACTGAAGCCGAGATGCCAGATCAGGACCAATCATTTTGCTGATTCTTCTTTGGATTTTTATAAGAATACCTAAATATATATCAGGAACACCGGACCAAATATGGCAGCATAGAATAGACGATTGGTAGAACTATAAATATGTTAGATACATTCCGGAGAAAATTTTTTCTAGCCCAGTGAACCAACTTACCTAGTTGACTTAATAATGGATTCAGTATCGTTCTTTCCACTTCATGTCGACCGGGATTGTTTCCTCGGGAGGCGTTAAAATTAACAAGCCATTCTTTACCCCAGTTAACAATGGTCGTTTTTGATATCAGCCACCATTTTGACCTTATTGAATTGATCAGACTTGCTTTCAAGACGGGGTTATATGGTTGTGACATCGCCATAGATACCAAGTTGAGGGCTGAAGTCATCAGGAGGGTCGTTAATGAAAATAAAAAATAATGTAGGTTCAAGAACAGAGCTCAGGGGGACATTAGCTTAAGAACCAAAGTGCCTAGACAAGTTCCCGTTCTGGATAACTTTGGTAAGAATGGTTTAACTGAGTTCACAAAGAGTGGAACGATAGGTGAGAATTTCCAAGAAGCAGGAAAGTAAGAGCCAGTCCGGGAGCACATTATTACAAGATCGCACATTCTTTCTTTTTATGTGCCGTGTCCTTTCAGGACGTAGGTGATCATGGCTCTCCACTTCACCTTATCTCTTGTATCTCTGAGCAAGTTTCGTTCCTCTGTCACCTCCCCCAGACCACGTTCTGTAATCCACTTGCTTAAGCCCACCAGGCATGTCATGCGTTGCTTTCCCTTGTCTCTCTTTCCCTCTATTCGACCTGTGAGTATCAAAATCACGAAGCCCACTTTTCTCATTACGCGTCCCAGAAATTTCAGCTGACTCTTCCTGATGTTAAATATAAGATTCTCATCGTTACCCACACACTCATCCCATGATATCCTTAGCAGCCTTCTCTCTTTTCCTTTATTCGCCCTGTGAGTATCAGATTCTCCAAGCCCTTTTCTCATTACGTGTCCCAGAAATTTCAGCTGCCTCTTCCTGATGTTAAGTATAAGCTTCCTCCTTGTTTGCATCCTCTCAAAGACCTCATCGTTGCTCACACGCGCTGTCCATGTTATCCTTAGCAGCCTTCTCTCTTTTCCTTTATTCGCCCTGTGAGTATCAGATTCTCCAAGCCCTTTTCTCATTACGTGTCCCAGAAATTTCAGCTGCCTCTTCCTGATGTTAAGTATAAGCTTCCTCCTTGTTTGCATCCTCTTAAAGACCTCATCGTTGCTCACACGCGCTGTCCATGTTATCCTTAGCAGCCTTCTCTCTTTTCCTTTATTCGCCCTGTGAGTATCAGATTCTCCAAGCCCTTTTCTCATTACGTGTCCCAGAAATTTCAGCTGCCTCTTCCTGATGTTACGTATTAAGCTTCCTCCTTGTTTGCATCCTCTCAAAGACCTCATCGTTGCTCACACGCGCTGTCCATGTTATCCTTAGCAGCCTTCTCTTCCTTTATTCGCCCTGTGAGTATCAGATTCTCAAGCCCTTTCTCATTACGTGTCCCAGAAATTTCAGCTGCCTCTTCCTGATGTTAAGTATAAGCTTCCTCCTTGTTTGCATCCTCTCAAAGACCTCATCGTTGCTCACACGCGCTGTCCATGTTATCCTTAGCAGCCTTCTCTCTTTTCCTTTTATTCGCCCTGTGAGTATCAGATTCTCCAAGCCCTTTTTCTCATTACGTGTCCCAGAAATTTCAGCTGCCTCTTCCTGATGTTAAGTATAAGCTTCCTCCTTGTTTGCATCCTCTCAAAGACCTCATCGTTGCTCACACGCGCTGTCCATGTTATCCTTAGCAGCCTTCTCTCTTTTCCTTTATTCGCCCTGTGAGTATCAGATTCTCCAAGCCCTTTTCTCATTACGTGTACCAGAAATTTCAGCTGCCTCTTCCTGATGTTAAGTATAAGCTTCCTCCTTTTTTGCATCCTCTCAAAGACCTCATCGTTGCTCACACACTCAGTCCATGATATCCTTAGCAGCCTTCTCTCTTTTCCTTTATTCGCCTTGTGGGTATCAGATTCTCTAAGCCCTTTTCTCATTACGTGTCCCAGAAATTTCAGCTGCCTCTTCCTGATGTTAAGTATAAGCTTCCTCCTTTTTTGCATCCTCTCAAAGACCTCATCGTTGCTCACACACTCAGTCCATGATATCCTTAGCAGCCTTCTCTCTTTTTCTTTATTCGCCTTGTGAGTATCAGATTCTCTAAGCCCTTTTCTCATTACGTGTCCCAGAAATTTCAGCTGCCTCTTCCTGATGTTAAGTGTAAGCTTCCTCCTTGTTTGCATCCTCTCAAAGACCTCATCGTTGCTCACACGCGCTGTTCATGTTATCCTTAGCAGCCTTCTCTCTTTTCCTTTATTCGCCTTGTGGGTATCAGATTCTCTAAGCCCTTTTCTCATTACGTGTCCCAGAAATTTCAGCTGCCTCTTCCTGATGTTAAGTATAAGCTTCCTCCTTTTTTGCATCCTCTCAAAGACCTCATCGTTGCTCACACACTCAGTCCATGATATCCTTAGCAGACTTCTCTCTTTTTCTTTATTCGCCTTGTGAGTATCAGATTCTCTAAGCCCTTTTCTCATTACGTGTCCCAGAAATTTCAGCTGCCTCTTCCTGATGTTAAGTATAAGCTTCCTCCTTGTTTGCATCCTCTCAAAGACCTCATCGTTGCTCACACGCGCTGTCCATGTTATCCTTAGCAGCCTTTCTCTCTTTTCCTTTATTCGCCTTGTGGGTATCAGATTCTCTAAGCCCTTTTCTCAATACGTGTACCAGAAATTTCAGCTGCCTCTTCCTGATGTTAAGTATTAAGCTTCCTCCTTGTTTGCATCCTCTCAAAGACCTCATCGTTGCTCACACACTCAGCCCATGTACCGTCCTCTGTCAAGAGGCTTTCCAGATATTTAAAATTCCGCACTTGCTTGATTTTAGTGTCCCCAGACCTGTAAATTGCATTTTGGGCTCATCCTTTTACTGACGACCATGCATTCTCTCTTCTTGTAGTTTATGCTTAGTCTCTTCTTCTTGCTCTCCTTTGCTACTTTTTAATTTTGTCGTTTTGTTTCCGTGTCTGCTATCAGTACTGTGTCATCTGCGTATACACACACACACGGGCGCGCGTGCACACACACACACACGCTTTCGCACACACACACACACACACACACATATATATATATATATATATATATATATAAATGTATACATGCGAATGTAGACACTCGTCAAATAATATAATTACACACACATACACACAAAAAATAATAATAATAAAAATGTCTTAATATCTGATCTCGTAAAATGCAAAATTGGTGGAATCGAGACTTTCCTGATGCAGTCACAACTTCGCTGAGCTTGTCATGTAGCAAGGATTGGTGACAACATATTACTCAAGGTCCTCATGTATAGCCAGCGTGAAGGATATGTTACACAGCCGTGGGTCAGGTATAAAGACAAGAAGAAGAGTAATCTCTCATCAGCTGTCAATACTAGCTTCGATTGAATTACCCTGGATAGAATTAACTCGATTTTTCTTCGCTACAGTGTTAATCAGAAATTTTGAAATCAGTCGTATTGAGCGGCTAAGAAACGGAAGACAACGGCGAAAAGCGTCAGCAAATGTTCGTCTTTCTATCTCCTGAGATCCTTGCTGTTGCACAATATGTGGGCTTGTATGCAGGTCACTAGCAAAGCTGAAGTGTGACATATGACACAAAATAAAAAATACTGAATGTGATTGTGTAGGATCCTTATATGTAGAAATGGATCCATTATATATATATATATATATATATATATATATATATATATATATATATATATATATATATATATATGTGTGTGTGTGTGTGTGTGTGTGTGGTCATGGTCCCCCCCTCCCCCCAATACTAAGTATGATTGAAAGAAATATTAAAATAAACCCTCTCTAAACTCAACCATGTCTCTCCCACCACTCCTCGCTATCCTCTCTGTTAAATTACATAAACTTGAAAAAGTTTGAATTTTCATTTCATCTTTCATTTCATTTTTGGAAGTGTTATCTGATGATTCAGCGTACCTTAAAAGGGCTCTGGTGAAATAAATTATTATAATGGTACCTTAAAATAGTCTGTTTTTCTTTAAATATTAGCTCTGGATTTACATTGAGCTCTCAGGATTTCATCCTCCTTGGGATTAGCAATACGGATTACCAAGTTCTTTCATAACTTAACTATATATATATATATATATATATATATATATATATATATATATATATATATATATATATATATATGAATGGCGCAACGATATATTTTATATATATTTAGAACAGTATTGGGGAAAAATGTATGACAAAGTGGAAAAAGTTTTCTTGTGACGCGTTTCGTTCTTTGGGACTTCATCAGACTAAATTTGTTATGTTGGTGCGGGCTACACATGCGCACGAACGAGGGATGATGTCAATTTTAAATTTTAAACTTAAAAAAAAATTATATTCATATCAAGTTTCTAAAAACTATTCCCCAACCCATCCGAAAAAAAAAAAAAAAAATATGGTATAATATAATTGAATAGGAGAAATATGCTTTTAAAATTCGTCGAAAAAGTTTGGCACTGGATTTCCGGCAGCGTCTGGTCATTCTGCAGTTAAAATGGCTAGATGTAACCGTAAGTTCTATGCTAACAGTTCCTTTTCTTGCACTTCTCGCCTGTGGAACTCTCTTCCAGCATCTTGCTTTCCAGCCATCATCAAAAGTGTAAATGCAATGTTAATCGTTATGTTTTGCCATCTTAATTTCAGATCTTTTATTGTTCTCTCTCCTTAATAAAGTTTTTCTTTTATTCATTCACACTCAGTAAGCCCTTGCATGTTAGTGGCTTTATTGCCTTGTTTGGGGTGAAATGATTAAAAAGACCAAAAAGAAACAAATTTGAATGAAGCCAGAAACTCCAATACGAATATTTCAGTATTTGGGTGTCAATCTGAGGACAGTGCAGAGGATTTGAAAAGAGTTCGATGAGTCTAATGATGATTACGAAGGTACGGCAGCTCGGAAAACTAATTCTGATCGCTCTGGTAAGAAATAAACTCTCGAATTTGTTGGCAAATGGTCTCAAGCAGGAGAACTCAGTCCTGGCTGTCGGACAATTTCTAGGACCACATCACCGCTTACGTCTAGCCACCTAACTGCAACAGCAGTGATTGCTATGTGTGGGACACAGATGAGCGAGAGACCAACAAAAATTCTTTTAACACTAAAGTCAAACTGAAGCCAAGGATTATGGCAGCATTCACTAACTTAGACAACGGAACTGTCCAAAACAGTTATAAGATATTACGAAGTCGTCTGGAGGCCCTGGATGAAGCCGATAGCAAATTTATTGAATAATATAGAAAGATTTTAGAGTCCCATGAAAATAAGTGGATACAACGTCTAAAAATAAAATACCCAGCCGGGCTAAATCATAAATTTAACAATATATAGATAGTCAACAAATCAAAACCTACCCACATTTTCTCACCCACAAGACAGACATGCTTACGAGGTGTGGAGGCATCACACTTATACACACACCCACACGAATATACACACTTACACACATCATACTCCCACTCACCCCTAATGAGCCAAATGATAACACACACCTACAGCAATACACATGCTTACACACATCATACTCACTCACCCCTAAGAACCAAATAACACACACACAAACACTAAACAGAGACACATCCCCTCACCAGGTCCAATAAAACTGTCAAACTGACCAGAGAATTCAGAATAACATGTATCTATCCAGCTCTTATCTCAAATAACAACTTAAAAGAGACTGTTTGACCAACACAAGGAATGTTAAAAGATTCATGTGTTAAAAAATAAAAAAAACAAATGAAAACTACAGACAAAAAAGTTCATTTTTCTCCATCAAGACATTCATTTCTGTAGTTCACTGCTACCAGCAAGCAGAAATATTTCTTCTTCCGATGATGGCCATTTCGGTCGAAACTAGTCGAGGAATCTAAATGGAATAATAATGAAAAAAACGAAAGAATATTAATCTACAACCTAGTGTGTCTAAAGATTTTAAATTTTTTATTTTTCAATATATATTTATATATATATATATATATATATATATATATATATATATATATATATATATACCAAAATTGCAAAAAAATATCTTCAAATACTAAAGAGTAAAATATATATGCCCCTGAATAATTTATTTTGGTTAAGCTCTCTGGGGAGGAAGTATGGGTTTGTAAACAGTGACTATTACGACTAATAATGCAAAACTCTTCGTTAAATCGAATTGAGTTCTCTCAGTCACTGTGTATTTATTTAAAAATAAATACGCTTAAATTCACCTTTATCCTTGCTGTGCTCCAACAGATTAGTGGTAGAATCTCCGACTAACCCCAATTCAGTCTGGTTTCGATCGTAGGTAAAGGCAACCGGACGTCTAGCCACACTGATGAGCTATGATACAGCGAAACAGTCTCTCTGTGGATGACAATACATATATATATATATATAATCTCACCATGGTCGATTTTTTCAGGAAGAAGACTTTCCGATGTTATCGAACTAGAGGGGTCGATCCGAGCGGGCGGTAACTTTGCAATGTGCCTGACAACCATACCACGGGTTGAACCCTTGAAGGCCATCGATAGCTGTGCTAGGACGAAGTCATAAGCCTTCTTCTCTCACGTGGTCCTGTACGACCTCATAGAATGTTGGACAGTTTTTGTCTTTATTTTCTTCAGAAACTAAAGCCAATATATGAAACTTAGAACGGCTCATGATCAAACAATCGTTGTCTGTTATATTAAACATTATATGTTTGATATATATATATATATATATATATATATATATCCGTTTGCTCTACTTAGTGTATTCAGCACTTTACGTAGTTGCCTTTTACTCGTTTTGGGTTTTTTTTCTTTGGACTCTGAGCTTGAATTCTGGACGATTGTTTTCGCCTCAATTTCATGTTCTTGGTTCTTTCTTTTTTTTAAATTCCTTTTTTATTCTTTTTATTTTTCATTGGGTACAGATTTGTTCTACTACAAGTCGAACTATCCAAGGTTTTTCCAAGCGAGTACCACTATATATATATATATATATATATATATATACACAAGTATATAATTGGTATATACGGAATTAATTCCAATAACCAACAATTATTATTCTTAAAAGAGTGCTCAATACAAAGTAGAGTAGATATAATTATTATTTATAAAAAAATTATAACATAAGTATGTTATAAAATGTTATAAAATATGTCTGGGTGCTTATGTATTATAATCTGATTGTTTTTTTGTTGTTTTGCGTGAGTTTAAGACCACGTTCATAATTTTAGAATAAAAAATATATATACATGTATTGTCAAATGACCGGATGTATTGTAGCGTCTTGTCGAACGTAATTTCAATGAAGAAATGAATTGAATAAACATATATATTTTTTCTTTTTCTCAATAATTTTGTAGTTTTAAACTTAATAGTGATTAAATTTGATTTTAAAATTGCCAGTTTTTAATTTTAATATTAAATTTTATCATATAATTTTATAATTATTGGTTAGTATAAATTATTTTTAATATTACCTGTATTTTAAAGATCTGAATAGCTATTATAACTTGATTTCGTTGTCAAGCTTTTGAATCTTTCTATACTTGGTTTTTGATTGGTTATTCTAGCTTTTTGTAACAATGTTTCCCCTAATGTAGGATCGTTAATTAATCTGAAACTTTTAAAACCATTTATTTTTTTTCTTCAACATCATCACTTGATAAGACACCGAGGGTGTTGAAACAAAATGGTTATTTTTGTAGTGATTTTATAACATACTTATGTTATAATTTTTTTATAAATAATAATATATATATATATATATATATATATATATATATATATATATATATATGAGATTATTTTTATATATTTTCTGTATATAGGTTTTTTATGTGTATAAATTTATTTGAGTAAATGCTCTGCTTTTTTTAATTTAACAGATTTAATTACGTTTCCCGGTCATCTATGAGCACAAAAAGAGACCTCGTAAATAACAATCAATATGTACTAGTCATACATAGAAATAAATTCAACCGCAATTTTGATTTTATAAATGATACACTCATAAAAAAAAGAAAATAATTCACTCAGAAGGAAAATCCTCGAGAGTGCCCCCATTAAATATTATCCAAATATTAATCTACACTCAGGATTTTTACCAATATCACCTTTCCTAACAGAATCACTACACTCTAAAGCTAACGTACACAACAAATATATCAAGAAATCAAAAGAAAACGGTCGAATCCATCAAGACAACAATACAAACAATATTTCTACACGTGAAAATATTCTGTTCAGACATAACAAATGAATATACAATAGCGTTTTTAAATTCTTGTAGTTGCTAACGATATTTTGTTTCTTGTTGATATTTATTGTATAAAATATACAATTTGGCACAAGGCCGAAAGGAGGCAATGGGTTGAATGTGTTTTGCACTTACTATTTTATACCTAGCTAATCCGATTTACGACCCATTCACTCATTACAACTGACGCATTCACCATAAGAACTCATCCATATCCATAATATCGCACACTCTCAGGGGGTCCTAAGAAACACACCCCATGACTTTCAAATTTTCATGATTATGCAATAGTATAAAAATTTGTTTGTTGTTTATAGATCATTTGTTTCCATAAATTCCTTCCGTTTTTTGCCTTGAAAAAATTCACATTTGACGAAACGTGTCGACTAAACTACAGTTTTCCTATTGTCTTTTTCCCTTTATACGTATTGTCTTTTTTTACTGGTTAATTCTGAGAAAATTCTAAATACGTACGTATATATATATATATATATATATATATATATATATATATATATATATATAAACCATTTATTTTGCATTCAACATGATCTCTTGATAAGCCACAGAGGGTGTTGAAACAAAATGGCTATTTTTGTAGTGATTTTATTACATATTTATGTTATAATTTTTATTTTCTTACTTATGAATAATATATATATATATATATATATATATATATATATATATATATATATATATATATATATATGCCCTGGAAAACCGATTGAGCTCTTTTGAGAAAAAACAGTGGACCATACCGTTATTAACGCTTTTCTCTTCAACCGAATTCATTTGACGTATTTCGACGGTAGCATCGGGGTAGAGTCTTTGAATGATAAGAAATCCGTCGGGTTTCGATCCCGGCTTGAAGCAACAATAAAGAGCTGTGATTCAATGAATGACTATATATATATATATATATATCACGTAAGTGAATGTAATGGATTCGACTGGAATTCGAACTCGGCAAAGGTGTGAATCCTCTTCTTCTCCCTCCAGCTATGGGTAAAATAGCAGGACAGACTGGGTTCTATAGCCTTGGATGGCAACTGGTCTAGGAGAAGGACAACTCTGAATTCAAAACCTGCGGAGGGTCGTTTGGAGACCTTGTGGCACTTGGTGCACCAGGTCTCTGTATTCGTCCTTTCAAAAAGTGTGGATGGTCCTGCACGAAACCTTCACCACTATAATCAAATCTCATGTGTTGTTGTCCGGCTGTCGGTTTCCTGGGAACTGATCTGCTTGACCTTCATACGTCGAATTCAACGGAAGAGTCGAGTATATATATATATATATATATATATATATATATATATATATATATAATATGTCTGATTATATGTGTGTGTTTATAATTAATAAAAAAATAGTTCGTACATGTAATTAAAATTGATACCATTTTTGACGGCTCATCAACAGTTTGTGGGTCATTTTAAAGTTGCAACATGTTTCTCTTGTAAGAATTTTCTTTTCTTTCGTGTGCATAATGCATTTAAAAATATTGTGAGCAACAATTATTATTTTCCACATACAAGTGCATCTATTTAACCCATACCTGGTAGAAAAGGAGAAGAAAGATTTATCTCTTTCCGAAGGGTATTGGCTCGTAAGTGAATATAACGATCCCCGAATGGAATTCGAACCTGGCTTTCCGATTACTCATCCAATAATCTATCCGCACATAGTTGCCAACTGCTCTGCAGAAGACTACACTGGCATTGGATATCATGTATATTTAAATTAAAATTATACCGGTCATAGCTTACGGCCATATCACGTTGTAACAACGGTTATCGGACGAGAAATTAAGCAACATTGAGAAATCTCACTGCCTAGACAGGAGACCGTTTGGGAATATCGGAGGCTCTAAGCTATGGCCAGCAAAGGAGGGTAACGGATCAAATTCCTCCCTATGAAAGTCAAAGACGGTGAGATCTGGGTAAGACCTCCGTCCAAAAAAGGATCTTCACGGACCGAGAAATAACATCGGCCAAAATAATTTTTTTTTCTCTACTGAATATTAACAACCCTGGTAATAGTTACAAAAACCGTTAGTCCCACCAGTTCTAACCGCGTCCTGGGTAAGACGATAAACTACATCCGCGTCCTGGGTAATGACGATAAACTACATCCGCGTCCTTGGTAAGACGATAAACTACACCCGCGTCCTGGGTAAGACGATAAACTACATCCGCGTCCTGGGTATGACGATAAACTACATCCGCGTCCTGGGTAAGACGATAAACTACATCCGCGTCCTGGGTATGACGATAAACTACATCAGCGTCCTGGGTAAGACAAAAAACTATATCCACGTCCTGGGCAAGACGATAAACTACATCTGCGTCCTGGGTATGACGATAAACTACATCCGCGTCCTTGGTAAGACAATAAACTACATCCGCGTCCTGGGTAAGACGATAAACTACATCCGCGTCCTGGGTAAGACGATAAACTACATCCGCGTCCTGAGTATGACGATAAACTACATCCGCAACCTGGGTATGACGATAAACTACATCCGCAACCTGGGTAAGACGATAAAATACATCAGCGTCCTGGGTAAGACAAAAAACTATATCCACGTCCTGGGCAAGACGATAAACTACATCTGCGTCCTGGGTATGACGATAAACTACATCCGCGTCCTTGGTAAGACAATAAAATACAATCAGCGTCCTGGGTATGACGATAAACTACATCCGCGTCCTGGGTATCACGATAAACTACATTAGCGTCTTGGGTATCACGATAAGTTACATACTCGTTCAAAGTGAGACGATAAACTACATCCGCGTTCTGGGTAAGACGTTAAACTACATCCAACAGAAAAACCTCTGATCAGGAGGTTTTGAGGAGCGTGGAACCACCTTTTAATTGCTAGTGTTCCCAGTTCCATCCGGGGTGGGAGCACCTGTTTGGGTCCCTGTTTGGGCACATAGTTGAAACACAAACTGGGGTCAACTATGTGCCCAAACAGGGTCAAAACACTATGAAAGTGTAAAAATAGGTTTTCACACCAGCAATACATTTTGTAAGAATTTATTACCAGCTATGAATTTTGAGGAAAAATTATCACCAGCAATACAGTTTTGGAATAAAATATTACCAACAATAAAAATCTTGTCTGCATTAAATAACCCATTGAGGTTGATATGTCATAAAAAAAGCCAAACCAAATCAATATATACTGAGATTGAGATAGATAGATAGATAGATAGATAGATAGATAGATAGCAATAGATAGATAGATAGATAGATAAAAATATTATAGATGAATGGGGATAAAATGATTGAATTGATGATTAAATAACACCAGATGAGATGAATTGATATGAAAAAAATAATACCAACCCATTGGGTTGATAAATAAAACAAAACCAAATCAATATATTTTGAAATAGAAATAGATAGATAGATAGGAAGTTGACATTTTTTAAAACAAACCAAACAAATCAATATATAGATAGATAGATAGATAGATAGGTATATAGACAGACAGCCAGATAGATAGATAGATAGATAGATAGAGAGAGAGAGAGAGAGAGAGAGAGAGAGAGAGAGATGAAAAATAATACCAACCATTGAGGTTGATATGTCATAAAACAAGCCAAACCAAATCAATATATACTGAAATAGATAGATAGATAGATAAAAAAATATTACCAGCAATAAAAACCTTGGCTTAAATAAACCATTGAAGTTGACATGCCGTAAAACAAACCAAACCAAATCAATATATACTGAAATAGATAGATAGATAGATAGATAGATAGATAGACAGACAGACAGCCAGATAGATAGATAGATAGATAGATAGATAGATAGATAGAGAGAGAGAGATGAAAAATAATACCAACCATTGAGGTTGATATGTCATAAAACAAGCCAAATCAAATCAATATATACTGAAATAGATAGATAGATAGATAGATAGATAGATAGATAGATAGATAGATAGATAAAAAAATATTACCAGCAATAAAAACCTTGTCGGCTTAAATAAACCATTGAGGTTGATATGCCGTAAAACAAACCAAACCAAATCAATATATACTGAAATAGATAGATAGATAGATAGATAGATAGATAGACAGACAGCCAGATAGATAGATAGATAGATAGAGAGAGAGAGAGAGAGAGAGAGAGATGAAAATAATACCAACCATTGAGGTTGATATGTCATAAAACAACCCAAACCAAATCAATATATACTGAAATAGATAGATAGATAGATAGATAGATAGAATAGATTGAGATAGATAGATAGATAGATAGATAGATAGATAGATAGATAGATAGATAGATAGATAGATAAACAGTCAGATAGATAGATAAAAAAAATATATTACCAGCAGTGAAAAAACTTGTCTGCATTAAATAACCCATTTGGGTTGATTTACCGTAAAACAAACCAAACCAAACCACACTAGTTCTAACGTTTACGGCAAAGACCCGCGAACCATGTTTATACTCTTCCTATTCTATTTGGTGGGATGTAAGCGGCTAACGAGCAGAATCTTCCCCACGAATGGCGACTATGTGAAAACGAAACACGTAGAGAATCGTTCACCGAACACTAATATCTTTACCATGTGCAAGTCTTGGGTTGAACGTTATCTTCACGACAAACTCTGGCTCTGTAAGTCTCTACATTGAGTGGCTCTTAGACGTTGTACAGGGTTGATTTACGCCCACCTCCATTTCTGACTTTGGACCTGCAAGACTCATTTATGACGCTTGGACTTATGACCCCGGATTTTTGATAATTTGGGATGTGACCCCCTCCACCCCTTACTTCTTTTCTCACACAGATAAAAAAAAAACAAAAAATACAATGATGAGCACAATAGCCTGCCTGGAAATAAAATGAAACCTTTTCACTGAGAGATTCAGAGTTTAGAATTTGTTTTAACGCCTTTCATATAATCATGAGAATTACAGACTAACAGTTAATAATACAGAAAATGAAATTGGCGAACAGAGTTCAAACTCAAGCTAAGGCAGTTTGTCTTACCTGTGGCCTCGTGTTTTTTTTTTTTGTTTGGAGAGGGGGAAATAAATTGATTTCTTCTTCCACTAGCTTTTGTTTAAATAACATGGCAGGTTAAAATGTTTATCTATCTTGGTTGGCAATCAGTCTAGACTCAAGAACAGTCTTGGCAATGCACAGTTTACAGATATTAAATAAAGTAAAATCGTGAAGATTCACAATTTGCTACATCCCATGACCTGTTCAACAGAACAAGGACTATCTATCTATCTATCTATCTATCTATATATTTGGTTGGATTGATGTAAGTTAGTCTGACAATCGCAAAACCGTGAAACCCAGGGTCACAAACTCACATCTATCCAACCAAATATGTTAGCTTTATCTCTGATATTGAGCGCTTTCTAATAAGTACCGCGCATATATATATATAATATATATATATATATATATATATATATATTACACACACACACACACACACACACACACACACACACACACACACACACACACACACATATATATATATATATATATATATATATATATATATATATATATAAAATCAGTTCATTCCAAGAAAGGAGATAACATCGCTAAGATGCAAAGGGAGTTAAAGTGAATAAAAACGGCTTTAGAAAGAACTGGAAACTAAGTCCTAAACAGGAAACAAGGGATAAACCTCTACTCTATGTTATTGTAAGAAAACTCCCTACAAAAAAAAAAATCAAAAAGAATTTGACACATTTGGGTGATAATTTTGAGAAAACGGGAAAATGTTAAAAAAGAAAAGAAAAAAACTAAAACAGACATTTATCGTCGATTAATGTTAATTCATATTGCTTCAATGTATGTTTGCTTCCTAAGAATACGCAATTTCTCATTTTCTCTCTTTCTACACACACACAGACAGACACAGGCGCGCACATACACGCGAACACGCACATCTATTCCATTCTGTTAATCATCCATCTATCTATCTATCTATCTATCTATCTATCTATATATATATATATATATATATATATATATATATATATATATATATATATATATATATATATATGTATATATATATCATTCTGTTCATCTATCTAATAAAGTTTATCTCTGATTCAGTTCATCATCATCATCATCTATATATATCTCTACATATATGTATGTACATATATATATATGTATAAATATATATATATATATATATAGGTGTGCATTCATTCATCTATTTATCTATTCATCTATCTATCTATATATATATATATATATATATATATATATATATATATATATATATATATATGAAACGATTAATCTTATAGCAATGTATCTTAGTAGTGTGCGTTCTTTATTAGATATTAAAATTTAAGCAAAATCTCAAAAATATTGAGTAAAACGGGAGAGGAAGGCATATATTTTTCGACAATAATGTGAAATCAAATTACCTTGCAACAATATATATATATATATATATATATATATATATATATAAAAACACACACACACACACATATATATATATACACACACACACACACACACATATATATATATATACACACACACACACACACACACACACACACATATATATATATATATATATATATATATAGTCATCCGTAGACAGACTGTTTCGCTGTATCACATCTCTTTAGTGTAGCAAACGTTCGATTGCTTCAAGCTGGGATCGAAACCCGACTGATTTGATATCATACTTTAGGATATATATATATATATATATACACTAGATATTCGTATATAACTATATATATATAAATATACGTGTACATATATATATATATATATATATATATATATATATATATTTATATATGGAGAAAGATGGGTGTACTTCTGTTACATAAACTGATATAGACATTTAAACAATGTACATATGCATATAACTGCTCGACATATACACATGCATGCACATACGCATATATGCACACACACGAACATACACAATCACATAGAGACAGAAATATATAAAATGTGTTTGGTTGTACGAAATGTTTTTAATATTAAATGTTTACAATCAGTTGCGCATGCGCACAAGCGAACCGATAAATCGGAACCATCTTCATTTTGTTACTTTTGCTTCCATGATATCTACAATGTTCACTGAAATTTCTGTGCGCGATCTAGTTGGATGTGTGTTTTTTGTTTTGTTTTCTGTTTTTTCTTTGATTTTTTTTTAAAGAAACATATCCGAACAAATATAGTGTCGGTTCTTTGAATGATGAATTGTTTAAATATTGTAAGAAAGATTGGCGAATCTATATGCACCGGAACTTAATGTTTTTCTCCGGTATGTAAACGTTTTAAAAATGTTATATTGCAAAACATAAAAATTTTAATAATATCCTTTCGTTTTGAATAACACATCTATCTATCTATCTATCTATCTTTCTATGTATTCATATCTAACGATGTATCAACATATGTATCTATCTATCTCATTCCTCGCATCATCTATTTAACTCATTCTTTTTATCTATCTATCTATCTATCTATCTATCTATCTATCTATCTATCTCATTCTCTACTTGAAAATTGAGTGTAGATTGTAGAAATTCTCCATAGATATTATTGTCCTAAGCGCTTTCGGTTATTCATCTGCCATTTGCAAGGTGTCCATTTTAAGCGTATTTATTGCTTAACAATGCTTAAAAGTAAAAAAAGAAAAGAAAAGGAAATAGGAATATTCAATGAAATTTTTCCTTTTCTGTCACATTCTACGAGACATGTATAAAGGAATGATTGCTACCTAAATATAAAATACGCATTCACACACACACACACACACACACACACACACACACACACACACACACACACACACACATATATATATATATATATATATATATATATATATATATATATATATATAACGATAAAAAATAATTGTAATGCCTACTATAAAAATAATTGTAATGCCTACTATAATTATGGAAAATCAGGTCCAATATCTAACAGTGTCAAACTATTCCATGTATAAACGCAATCTTCAGGTAAGAAATCGATACATATAGATTAATATAGATATACGAATATTGTCTTTTTGCAGATGTTTTTGGTGTTCCATCTGAAGTTACACATACACACACATAAATATATGTTGGTGTTACACCTATATGATTGACATATATATTTATATATATATATATATATATATATATATATATATGTGTGTGTGTGTGTGTGTCTCACACTCTATATCTATCTCCCTCCATATATATACATATATATATATATACACACAATTATTTGTGAAGTTTTGGTATTTTTATTATATATATATATATATATATATATAGTCATGCTGATGATCTGTGATACAGAAACATTTTTTCGGTGTATGACAATATATATATATATATATATATATATATATATATATATATATATATATATATATATATATATATATATATATATATATATATATGCAAATGTGTTCGTATGTGTGTGCATGTGTATAGAAATATGCATTTATTTGTTAAACA
>CAHIKZ030004532.1:0-14607 GCA_903632075.3 Acanthosepion pharaonis
ACCTTTTTTTTTTCCGTTTTCCAACCCTTTCTTCAAAAAATTTTTAAAAACTTTTTCCGAAAACATTATAAAATCAATGAAATTATAGATAAACGGATAAATCGATAAAAATATTGATTTCCTTTTGTTTTTTAATGTTTGGCTTTTTGGGGGCATTACAAATTTTATGTTTTTTCAAAGGGTTTCAATACATAAAAAATTTACTTTCAAAAAAAAAACGTTTGGACTGGGTTTTCCCAAAGTTTTCAACGCTTACTTCCCAAAAATTTTAAAAAACTTTTAAAACATTATAAAAGTCAATGAAATTATAGATAAAATTAAAACGTGAAAACATATTGATTTTTTTTAGTTTCTAAATTTTTCCCCAGGTACATTACTAAATTTTTTTTTTACAAAGGTTTTAATAAATTTTATTTAAAAACCAAAACTGTTTGGGCCCAGTTTTTCCCCAAAGTTTTCCCAAAGCCTTTAAAATTTAAATAACCGGGAAAAAATTTTTGGGAATAAATTTTAGATAAACGGATTAAAATTGAAAACATAATGATTTTAACTTTTTAATGTTTTGACAAATTTAAATTAAAATTTTTTTTTTAAAGGTTTTCAATACATAGGTTGTTTAAAAACAAGCTGTTTGGACTAGTTTTTTTTTTCAACCACTTTAAAAATTTAAAAAACTTTTTGAAAAAATTATAAAGTCAATGAAATTATAGATAAACGGTATGTAATCGGTGAAAACATATTTATTTTTAAATAGTTTCTTTTAAAGTTTTTGGAAAACAGGTACATTACAATTTTAAAGTTTTAAAAATTTTTCAATACCTAATTTATTTCTTAAAGCAAACTGTTTTGGGCTAGTTTTTCCAATTTTTTAACCTTCCCTTTAAAATTTTAAAAAACTTTTCATTATAAAAATCAATGGGTTTTAGATAAACGGGATTTAAACATTTCCTTATTGATTTTTTAAATAGTTTCTAATGTTTTGACACAGGTACATTACAAAATTTTTTTTTACAAAAAGGGTTTTCAATACATGTGATTTTCTTGCAAAAACAAGCTGTTTGGATGGTTTTTCAACTTTTCCCAAAGCTTCTTCAAAATTTAAATAACTTTGTGAAAACATTAAAAATCAGGGAAAAATTTTGAAAAAACGGGATGTAATCATGAAAACATATTATTTTAACTAGTTTCTAATGTTTTGGCCGGGGAAATTTCAAAATTTTGTTTTTTCAAAAGGGTTTAAAAACATAAAAAATGATTTAATTCAAAAAAAAAACTTTTGGAAAAGTTTTTAACGTTTTTAACCTTACTTCAAAATTTAAATAACTTTTTTGAAAACATTATAAAAATCAATGAAAATTTTAGATAAAAAAATATGTAATCCCATGAAAACATATTGATTTTAACTAGTTTCCAATGTTTTTTACCAAGGGGACAAATTTTTATTTTTACAAAAAATTTTCAATACCAATGATTTCATTTTTCAAAACAAGCTATTTTTTGGGCTTTGTTTTTCCCGCTTTTTTTTCCGCTTTAAAATTTAAATAACTTTGTGGCTTTAAAAACAATGAAATTTTAGATAAACGGTATATAATCGGTGAAAACATAATTTATTTAACTAGTTTCTAAAGTTTTTTTGGGAAAATTAAATTTTATTTTTTTAAAGGTTTAAAAAAAATTTTTTTTTTAAAAAAAAATTTTTTGTTTTTCAAAAATTTTCCCTTTTTTTAAATTTTAAAAATTTGTAAAATTTATAAAAACAAAAATTTATAATCGTTTAATGTAAAATTTATTTTTTTTCATTTTTAATTTTTTAAACAGGGTTTTAAATTTTTTAATTTTTTCAAATTTTAAAACTTATTTTAAAAAAAATTTTAAAATTTTTAACTTTTAACATTCCAAAAAATTTAAAAAATTTTGAAAAAATTAAATAAAGTTAAGTAAAGGTTAACGTCAAAACAATTTTTTTTAACAGTTTTTGTTTAAAATACCCAAAAATTTTAAATTTTAAAGGGTTTTCAAGGATTTTAAACGTGTTTGGGCATTTTTAAATTTTTAACTTTTTTTCAAAAATTTTTAAATTTCAAAAATTATAAATCAAGTTAAATAAAGGGATTAACGTCAAAAATATTTTTTTTAATTTTTCAAGTTTTCACATAATTTAAAAATTTTTTAATTTTTTTAAGGTTTTTAAAAAATTAAAGGTTTAAATTCAAAAACAACTGTTTACTGTTTTTAATTTTTTTAAGCTTACCCAAAAATTTAAAAAATTTTTTCATTATAAAAAAAAAATGATAAATTTTTGTTGAAAAATTTTTTTTAATATTTTAATTTTTAAAGGGCTTAAAATTTTTTATTTTTTAAAAATTTACAATAATATTTTTTTTAAAAACAATTTTGGTATTTTAGTTTTTCAATTACAAAATTTTTAATTTTGACATTTAAAAACAAGAAATTATGGAAAAAGGTTTAATCGTAAAACTTTTTTTTTAAATTTTAATGTTGGAAACTAGGATTCCTAAAATGTTAAAATTTCACTTTTGCATATAGCAGGCTATGTTACAAGAAAAGATCATTTCACAGAAGAGGAAATATTGTTTTCTGAAATTCACATTTTTGTAAAGTATTTTCAAGCTTTGTTGATACACGATTTTGTAAAATACTGAAATTGTTTTCTGATTGTATTATACAATTATATTTTCTGCAATCAATTGGCATAAAAATTAACTCATTATTTTGTAATATCATCTAAAATGTCCAATTTATGATGAATAAAGTGATTTTTTTGCATTTAGTTATTTTTTTGTTTTTGCTTGTATAATTTGCATTTATGGAAATAAGTCAATAATTGTAAGATGCTTCCTAATATTATATATACTATAGCTATTAATTAACTAATTACTGGACCTTACTAACAAGTTCCTTGCTAAAAATAAAAATGTTCTCAGTAACTGTTAGTAGTAACTTAGGTCTCCAAATATCCACCCCCAGTCGTGGACCCCAATTGCATGGTTGCCAAGCCTTTTATAAGGATCACCTTGATTTATTGGCATATAAGATATAAATTTAAAAATTGACAATACACACATGCAGTGATACTGAATTCAATGTGCTGGTATAATGTGTGACTGGTAATAAAGTCACAGGAAAAAGTCACAATTTTGGTCAGGAAAAAAGTCAATTTATAGTGCTCGGCAATAATCTATCAGGTACTTCACGAGTTTATGGGTTTTTTGCTCTATTTACAACAGAAATTAATTAAGTAAATGTAAATCAATAACTAAAAAGTATGTTTTCTAACAGTGCTACAGTCACATATTCGATATATTT
This sequence comes from Acanthosepion pharaonis, assembly GCA_903632075.3. Classification (NCBI taxonomy): domain Eukaryota; kingdom Metazoa; phylum Mollusca; class Cephalopoda; order Sepiida; family Sepiidae; genus Acanthosepion; species Acanthosepion pharaonis. Next base: position 3,328 of record CAHIKZ030004532.1, read on the forward strand.
CATACTATGAAATTCATAGTTATGGAGTCCTACCCTAAGAACCGACTTTATGTGAAGAAAATCTCAATAATTTGAATTAAAGTTCTTTGAATTTTCAATTTATTTATGTTGAGCTTGGGGAAAAGAAGCTAGAAATTCTGTCTGTTGTGTGTGTTTTAAACTTGTCCGGTTTTATTTTTCCTTGTTTTTTTTTTACCTGGAATCTTTGATACGGGGGCGGTCAAGCGATGTTTATTGAAACTCAAAAGGAAGGTGAATGAATTGCAAACTGTTTTAGTTTTCCCGTTGGTAGATGTTTTGAATTTATTTTCAATCGGAAAAAGGAAAACAGATGAAATAACGCCAACGGGCATAGTAAAAAAAAAAAAAAAAAGAGAGAGAGAGAATAAAACGAACAAGGCAGAAAAAAATAAAGCTGTAAGAATAAGTATATCTGCTTCGTGGTTGGAATTTCCCCACTGGTGGTAGGGGTTGTTGTTTGAGACCAGAATTTCAAAAGCAATTTTTAAAAGCTGACAGACGTTCCTTCGCTTTAGTTTAAAGTAAGAAGAGGCAACACATTTTCTAATTCCCTCTTTTTGTCTTTCTTTGCAAACAGAGTCAGCCAAGCTTAGTAAACAATGGAAAAGAAAGGAAGAGAAATCATGGATAATAAAAGCGAAAATAAATGGTTGAATGGACAAAGAAAGAATAATTAAAATTTTAAAATGTCATAAATTGTAAAAAGAAAGATTGAAAAATTAAATTAGATTGAAAATTAAGACAGAAAGAAACATTGAGGTGAAAAAAAAAAGAAGAAAGCAAAAAAAAAAAAAAAAAAAGTCAACATAAAAAAACTGCAATATTGCAAAAGTCTAAGTGATTTAAAAGAAAAATAAACTAGTTTGTATGAATTTCATTTTTTTTTTAAATAATAAAGAAATTACTTTAAAAACTGGCTACATTAATTTCTTTTTTATGTCAATAAAACAATGAAATTTGTTTTAGGTTTTTTTTTTTTTTTTTTAAAAAAAAGAAAAATAAAATAAGTGGGTAAAAAAGAAAAGAATAAAGGGAAAAAAAATAGAAAAGTTATTGAAAGAAAAAGTTTTTTATAAACCGGCGCCTCCAAAGGGAATGCGGTGGCATCTAAACGTCATTTTAAAAATGAAATGGAAGTTGCTAGAATCTAAAAAATAATTTTATTTTAATTTAAGAATCAAAATAATTTATATCAACATTCACAGAAAAATTAAATTAATACTGTTATTTACTCTTGGCCAGCTCCAGACTTCTAATAAAATTTATTTTATTTCCAGTTTTAAATTAAAATAACTTTTTTCTTAAAATAAAATAATTTCAAATACACATTTTACAAAAAGTGTCACTATCTGAATGTTTTCTGTATGTAACATACAGAAAAAAAACAAAGAGAAACTTAATTTAACATAATTATAAAATATTTCTAGTTTACTTATTTTAATTTGAAATGCATTTTTTAGTTTTTAACTAAAAACACCTTCCATTTAAAAAAAAAAAAATGACGTCAGCACAAACGTCACTAGATAGTTCTTGGGACCGCAAGCTTTTATAAGTACCGCCAAACGAGTGGCGAATTTAAGGCTCACAGGGTGCCTACTCTTGCAGTGTGAGATTTTTAATTTTAGGTATTGACATTTAGTGCGGCGAAAATATTATCTTTTGAAAAATCTCATAAAATATCAAAATGAAGAGTTGAAGTCCGGTTATAAATGAAAATCAAAAAACTTTATAAAAAAATGCCAGGAAAATAGTTTTTTTTTAGAATCATGTTATTTGATTTACCCGTTCGCCCACTCAGAAACCGTCTAAAAAGCAAATAAATCAATAAATAATCAGCTTTTTTTTTTTTTTTTTTTAAGTGAAGAATTATACAGGAAATTAAACGCTAAAGTAGAAATCCTGGTGGAGGATGCACACACAGACACACAGTACACGAAGTTTCGATATGGAAAGGTAGGTAGGTAGGTGGAGGAAGAAAAAGAAAGAAATAGAGAGAGTGCGCACGTGAAAAAGAAAGAAAGTCTATGGGTGCAGTACCACTACCAAAGAACAAAACCAGAAAAAAGACGAATCCTAGAGAGCGAAGGAATAAGAAACAGAAGATTGTGAGGGGAAAGAAACGATTTAATAAAATCACAAGAGGGAAAAGAAAGGAAAATGAAAGAATAGAGAGAATGAAGGCGTCGAAAAGAGGAAAAACCAATTCTAATCCATGTGTGTATATTATTGTATTGGCGGCCGTATATGTGTGTTGCTGTTGTGTGTATGAAACCTGACCCCCAGAAGCCAGTGTCTGTGTTGGCGTTAGTGTTCTGTCCCCATAGTGAAAGAGTGTGTTGTAGTAAACTTTTTCTGACAACTTAAAAACTTTTTACGCCAACCATTTTTGATTATTATTATTGTTGTTTTTTTTAAAAAGAAGAGACCGTATCAAAGCCAGTGGTCGTTAAACAAGTAAATAAAGGGGTCTTCTGTTTTTAAAATGTCAATTGTTTGGCGTATTCTTCTTTGCAAATGAAACCATTTAGCACTCATTTTCTTAAGTGGGGGAAAAAGAAAACGAACTCCCAGACACAACTTTGGCAACGAAGCAACTACCAGTTCAGTACCACCCACACCGACTGTGTGATTTATCCATCCAATCTCAGTAATAATCATAAAGAAAGAGCGAGAAGAACAGATTTCGTTGTATCCAATGCTTACTGTCCCCTCTTTTTCAAAACCCTAAACTATGGTGGTGGGTCCTCCTCCAACAATTTTACATATCAATGTCTCAGTTTCTTCTGATGACAACAATAATGATAAGACTAGATCTTGGAACCAAGAATATCAAAATAATAAAACCAGACCGGTCGGACCGAAATCATGGGTTGTTTTGGTCCTATTGATCACTCTGTGTCTTTATCTTGTCCCTCGTCCAGTTTTGGGAGTCCGCAGAAGTCATCTAAAAATTCAAAACCAGAGAAAGAATCGTTTTTCTCGTCCGACTGGGAAACCCTCGGCTTTTTTTTAATGTACACCCTGACGGTTCAAATGGTAAGTATTTACTTTTAAATTTTAAATAATTGATTTTAACATTGAATTCATTTTTTAATTCTTTGAGAGAATTTTTTTTACAAACCGCTTACATTTCTTTGTAATCCAATTGTGTAATTTGCCAGAACAGAATGTATGTCGTAAAACTCAATTTGGCACAAGGCTATTGTGTAGGGCACCTAATCTGGATTGAATTCACTACAAAGTATTATTAAAAAATGGTTTGCTGCGGGGCATGTTCATCAACTTTTACCATACGGGTATGTGACTCATCATAGTCTAATGGTCAATAAATTGAACTTGTAGAATTAGATCCTCACTGAGTGCGCCATACTTGTAGCTTTATTCCCAAACTAAGCTACGCTTATATAACATAAAAAAAAACCGCGACAAAGATTTAAAAAATAATTTCAAATTTTATCTTATTTAAATTTTGTCATTGTTTACATTACAAAGTACAAATTATAGCTTTGTTAAAAAAGAACAATGCATTGTTATTTTTTTAATATCAGTTTTTTTTTTTTTCACTTAATTCATTTAATTTATAAAGTAAACTCAAGAGTCGGGCAATTAATTTTATTAAAAAGATCATATATATATTTTTTCCCCCACTTCTCATTTTCTGAATGAGAAAAAAGTCTACCGAAAAAACAAACAAACAGATAATGATAGGAAAGATTAATATTTTTTTTTTTTTTGGTGTTATGCATTTAAAAAATGACTTCTTTTTTTAACAAAGGATCCGACTTTTTGAAAATTGCTTTGGTAAGCTATTTTGCTAACTTGATTGCAGTAGATTTTACTTAGTTTTAGCCTAGGGTAGTAACGAACGGTCATGCAACTAAAAAAAGAAAAAAAAAGCCCATTAAATTTTAATTTTTTTATTTCATTTTTTCAAAGACTATTTTTGTATATCTTTAAAGTTTGTTACCACACTGTGCTATTATTTGTTTTCTGAAGTTAAGTTCTACTTTTAAGACAAAATTTCTGTCATTCGTTTCATTATTTCTTACTGTTTTACTTTCCGTCGTCTTTCTAAGTATGTAACGTTTCGGCCTTCCTCAGGTGTTTATTGCATGAGATCTTCAAGAAACCACTTTTAATTCTAATACCTCTACTAAACTTTTTCCTTTCTTTTCTGAAATGTTAACACCACAGTCCAACAACCATTGACTTCTTTAAATTTTGGCTTAGTGTGGCATAAGGTCACAAATATTGAATATTCAGGGAGAATCGACTTTACTACTCGACTAACTGCAATAGCAATATAGTAGTCTGTGAGACAAGCTTGCTAATTTACTTGCTTGCTTACAACCACGATATTACTAAATTTAGGCACTAGCGTTTGGTACCCAATGAGGATTGAATTCATCTGCGAGGCTTAACTCTCTCTCTCTCTCTTTGTTTAAGGTTTCGTTTAAATGCGAAAACTGAAACAGTCGAGATAAAAAAAGAAAAGAGGAGACCAAATTCTAACAGTTGTTTATTTAAAAACTTTTTCAATTAAAAAAAGGAATCTATCTTTTTATTTTGAACCCTGTAGATTTTAATCCTAAAAATGTAGTAAAAATAATGCCAAAATTTACGGTACATGTTAATTTTAATAAAAACAAAAAAAAACGACGAATAAAATTTGATAGCACACCATAAAATAAAATAAAAAGTTGTATGTGTTTGTTTTTCTAATGACTGCCCTGGTGTCAAAGTTCAAATTTTCTACAATTTTTTTATAAAAATAAATCATTTAAAATATTCTTTAATGATCTAATACCAGTTTAAATTTAACAATGTGGTTTGTTTCAAAATTTAAAAATTTGATACACAACAAAAATAAATCGTTTAGCATTAAAATATAATTAATCACAGATTTTGTATGGTATTCTCTATAGAAAAATGAAGTCTTAATTTTTGTCTTGAATCAAGAGGTAGAGAAGAGAGAAAATTCTTTACAGCTAAGTATCAGTTATAATATACAACATTTTAAAGAAAATTTGAAAAGGACAAATACATCAACTTCATTTTTAAATGAAATAATAATGTAGCACAACAAATAGACAATACTGATTTAAGACTTACAAGCCAGGAAAATGAGAAAGCAACATATACTGAAAATGAGAAAGAAAGAAAGAAAGGAAAGAAAGAAAGAAAGAAAAGAAACAAAAAAGGTATTGTGATTTTGCCCATGAAATATGAAGAAGTCATGCAGAGGAATAGCGAAAGATTTTTGGATAGCCAAGGTCGCCCAATACGCAGTTATTTATAGGCAAACTGTTTGAACTAGTTTTTCAACGTTTTCAAAATTTGTTCGATTTAAAAAAAAGGAAAACATTATAAAGTCAATGAAATTATAGATAAACGGTATGTAATCGATTCAAAATATTGATTTCAACAAGTTTCTAATTTTTGACTGGGTACATACAAATTTTGAAATGTTTTAGAAAGGTTATATTAAAGATATAAAATTTACGTTAAAAAAAGCTGTTTGGATTAGTTTTATAAGTTTTCAATTAATGTTCAATTTAAATCTTTTGTTGAAAACATTATTTTTTTTATGAAATTATAGATACCTGGTATGTAATCTTTGAAAACAAATTTATTTTAACAGTTTCTAATGTTTTGACTGAAAGGAAAATAAATTTAATGTTTTACAAGGTTTTACAATACATAGTGATTTTAAAATATTTAAAAGCAATTCTGATTTGGACTTGTATTCCAAATTTTTAAGCAGTCACTTCAAAATTTAATAACTTTGTGAAAACATTATAAAGTCAATGAAATTATAGATAAACAGTATGTAATCGATCAAACATATTGATTTTAACTAGTTTCTAATGTTTTTGTACAGGTACATTAAAAATTTATGTTTACAAGGTTCACAATACATAGTGATTTACGTTAAAAAGCAAGCTGTTTGGACTAGTTTTCAACGTTTTTCAACGCTTACTTCAAAATTTAAATAACTTTGTAGAAAACATTATAAAGTCAATGAAATTTATGAATAAACGGTATGTAATCGATCAAAACATATTGATTTTAACTAGTTTCTAATGTTTTGACACAGGTATTTTACAAATTTTATGTTTTACAAGGTTTACAATACATAGTGATTTACGTGCAAAAACAAGCTGTTTGGACTAGTTTTTCAACGTTTCAACGCTTACTTCAAAATTTAAATAACTTTGTGAAAACATTATAAAGTCAATGAATTTATAGATAAACGGTATGTAATCGATCAAAACATATTGATTTTAACTATTTCTAATGTTTTTGACACAGGTACGTACAAATTTTATGTTTTACAAAGGTTTTTACAATACATAGTGATTTACGTTACAAAAAAACAAGCTGTTTGGACTAGTTTTTCAACGTTTTCAACGCTTACTTCAAAATTTAAATAACTTTGTGAAAACATTATAAAGTCAATGAAATTATAGATAAACGGTATGTAATCGATCAAAACATATTGATTTTAACTAGTTTCTAATGTTTTGACACAGGTACATTACAAATTTTATGTTTTTACAAAGGTTTACAATACATAGTGATTTACGTGCAAAAAGCAAGCTGTTTGGACTGGTTTTTCAACGTTTTCAACGCTTACTTCAAAATATAAATAACTTTGTGGAAACATTATAAAAAGTCAATGAAATTATAGATAAACGGTATGTAATCGATCAAAACATATTGATTTTAACTAGTTTCTAATGTTTTGACACAGGTACATTACAAATTTATGTTTTACAAAGGTTTACAATACATAGTGATTTACGTGCAAAAGCAAGCTGTTTGGACTAGTTTTTCAACGTTTTCAACGCTTACTTCAAAATTTAAATAACTTTGTGAAAACATTATAAAGTCAATGAAATTATAGATAAACGGTATGTAATCGATCAAAAACATATTGATTTTAACTAGTTTCTAATGTTTTGACACAGGTACATTACAAATTTTATGTTTTACAAGGTTTACAATACATAGTGATTTACGTGCAAAAAGCAAGCTGTTTGGACTAGTTTTTTCAACGTTTTCAACGCTTACTTCAAAATTTAAATAACTTTGTGAAAACATTATAAAGTCAATGAAATTATAGATAAACGGTATGTAATCGATCAAAACATATTGATTTTAACTAGTTTCTAATGTTTTGACACAGGTACATTACAAATTTTATGTTTTACAAAGGTTTACAATACATAGTGATTTACGTGCAAAAAGCAAGCTGTTTGGACTAGTTTTTCAACGTTTTCAACGCTTACTTCAAAATTTAAATAACTTTGTGAAAACATTATAAAGTCAATGAAATTATAGATAAACGGTATGTAATCGATCAAAACATATTGATTTTAACTAGTTTCTAATGTTTTGACACAGGTACATTACAAATTTTATGTTTTACAAAAGGTTTACAATACATAGTGATTTACGTGCAAAAAGCAAGCTGTTTGGACTAGATTTTTTTCAACGTTTTCAACGCTTACTTCAAAATTTAAATAACTTTGTGAAAACATTATAAAGTCAATGAAATTATAGATAAACGGTATGTAATCGATCAAAACATATTGATTTTAACTAGTTTCTAAATTTTTTACACAGGTACATTACAAATTTTATGTTTTACAAAGGTTTACAATACATAGTGATTTACGTGCAAAAGCAAGCTGTTTGGACTAGTTTTTCAACGTTTTCAACGCTTACTTCAAAATTTAAATAACTTTGTGAAAACATTATAAAGTCAATGAAATTATAGATAAACGGTATGTAATCGATCAAAACATATTGATTTTAACTAGTTTCTAATGTTTTTGACACAGGTACATTACAAATTTTATGTTTTACAAGGTTTACAATACATAGTGATTTACGTGCAAAAGCAAGCTGTTTGGACTAGTTTTTCAACGTTTTCAACGCTTACTTCAAAATTTAAATAACTTTGTGAAAACATTATAAAGTCAATGAAATTATAGATAAACGGTATGTAATCGATCAAAACATATTGATTTTAACTAGTTTCTAATGTTTTTGACACAGGTACATTACAAATTTTATGTTTTACAAGGTTTACAATACATAGTGATTTACGTGCAAAAGCAAGCTGTTTGGACTAGTTTTTCAACGTTTTCAACGCTTACTTCAAAATTTAAATAACTTTGTGAAAACATTATAAAGTCAATGAAATTATAGATAAACGGTATGTAATCGATCAAAACATATTGATTTTAACTAGTTTCTAATGTTTTGACACAGGTACATTACAAATTTTATGTTTTACAAAGGTTTACAATACATAGTGATTTACGTGCAAAAGCAAGCTGTTTGGACTAGTTTTTCAACGTTTTCAACGCTTACTTCAAAATTTAAATAACTTTGTGAAAACATTATAAAGTCAATGAAATTATAGATAAACGGTATGTAATCGATCAAAACATATTGATTTTAACTAGTTTCTAATGTTTTGACACAGGTACATTAAAAAATTTTATGTTTTACAAAGGTTTACAATACATAGTGATTTACGTGCAAAAGCAAGCTGTTTGGACTAGTTTTTCAACGTTTTCAACGCTTACTTCAAAATTTAAATAACTTTGTGAAAACATTATAAAGTCAATGAAATTATAGATAAACGGTATGTAATCGATCAAAACATATTGATTTTAACTAGTTTCTAATGTTTTGACACAGGTACATTACAAATTTTATGTTTTACAAAGGTTTACAATACATAGTGATTTACGTGCAAAAGCAAGCTGTTTGGACTATTTTTTCAACGTTTTCAACGCTTACTTCAAAATTTAAATAACTTTGTGAAAACATTATAAAGTCAATGAAATTATAGATAAACGGTATGTAATCGATCAAAACATATTGATTTTAACTAGTTTCTAATGTTTTGACACAGGTACATTACAAATTTTATGTTTTACAAGGTTTACAATACATAGTGATTTACGTGCAAAAAGCAAGCTGTTTGGACTAGTTTTTCAACGTTTTTCAACGCTTACTTCAAAATTTAAATAACTTTGTGAAAACATTATAAAGTCAATGAAATTATAGATAAACGGTATGTAATCGATCAAAACATATTGATTTTAACTAGTTTCTAATGTTTTGACACAGGTACATTACAAATTTTATGTTTTACAAGGTTTACAATACATAGTGATTTACGTGCAAAAAAGCAAGCTGTTTGGACTAGTTTTTCAACGTTTTTCAACGCTTACTTCAAAAATTTAAATAACTTTGTGAAAACATTATAAAGTCAATGAAATTATAGATAAACGGTATGTAATCGATCAAAACATATTGATTTTTAACTAGTTTCTAATGTTTTGACACAGGTACATTACAAATTTTATGTTTTACAAGGTTTTACAATACATAGTGATTTACGTGCAAAAAGCAAGCTGTTTGGACTAGTTTTTCAACGTTTTTCAACGCTTACTTCAAAATTTAAATAACTTTTGAAAATCATTATAAAGTTTCAATGAAATTATATGATAAACGGTATGATAATCGATCAAAACATGTTTTGACTTTTTCAACTAGTTTTTTTAACTAATTTAAATTTCTAATGTTTTAAGTCAATGAAATTATAGAGGATCAAAACATATTGCAAATTTTATGTTTTACATTACAAAAGGTTTACAATACATAGTGATTTACGTGCAAAAGCAAGCTGTTTGGACTAGTTTTTCAACGTTTTCAACGCTTACTACAAAATTTAAATAACTTTGTGAAAACATTATAAAGTCAATGAAATTATAGATAAACGGTATGTAATCGATCAAAACATATTGATTTTAACTAGTTTCTAATGTTTTGACACAGGTACATTACAAATTTATGTTTTACAAAGGTTTACAATACATAGTGATTTACGTGCAAAAAGCAAGCTGTTTGGACTGTTTTTTTCAACGTTTTCAACGCTTACTTCAAAATTTAAATAACTTTGTGAAAACATTATAAAAGTCAATGAAATTATAGATAAACGGTATGTAATCGATCAAACATATTGATTAGTTTCTAAATGTTTTGACACAGGTACATTACAAATTTTATGTTTTACAAAGGTTTACAATACATAGTGATTTACGTGCAAAAGCAAGCTGTTTGGACTAGTTTTCAACATTTTTCAACAACACTTCAAAATTTAAATAACTTTGTGAAAACATTATAAAGTCAATGAAATTATAGATAAACGGTATGTAATCGATCAAAACATATTGATTTTAACTAGTTTCTAAATGTTTTTGACACAGGTATATTACAAATTTTATGTTTACAAAGGTTTACAATACATAATGATTTACGTGCAAAAGCAAGCTGTTTGGACTAGTTTTTCAACGTTTTTTCAACTTACTTCAAAATTTAAATAACTTTGTGAAAACATTATAAAAGTCAATGAAATTATAGATAAACGGTATGTAATCGATCAAAAATATTGATTTTAACTAGTTTCTAATGTTTTTGACACAGGTACATTACAAATTTTATGTTTACAAAAGGTTTACAATACATAGTGATTTACGTGCAAAAGCAAGCTGTTTGGACTAGTTTTTCAACTTTTTCAACGCTTACTTCAAAATTTAAATAACTTTGTGAAAACATTATAAAAGTCAATGAAATTATAGATAAACGGTATGTAATCGATCAAAACATATTGATTTTAACTAGTTTCTAATGTTTTGACACAGGTACGTACAAATTTTATGTTTTACAAGGTTTACAATACATAGTGATTTGTTAAAAAAGCAAGCTGTTTGGACTGTTTTTCAACGTTTTCAACGCTTTACTTCAAAATTTAAATAACTTTGTGAAAACATTATAAAGTCAATGAAATTATAGATAAACGATATGTAATCGATCAAAACATATTGATTTAACTAGTTTCTAATGTTTTTTGACACAGGTACATTACAAATTTTATGTTTTACAAAAGGTTTACAATACATAGTGATTTACATTGCAAAAAAGCAAGCTGTTTGGACTAGTTTTCAACGTTTTCAACGCTTACTTCAAAATTTAAATAACTTTGTGAAAACATTATAAAATCAGTAATTCCATAGATACGACGGTATGTAATCGATGAAAATATATTGATTTTAACTAGTTTCTAATGTTTTCACACAGTGCATTTACCATTTTATGTTTACAAGTTTTACCAATACATAGTGATTTACGTGCAAAAGCAAGCTGTTTGGACTAGTTTTCGCGTTTTCCTTGCTT
>CAHIKZ030004533.1:0-28240 GCA_903632075.3 Acanthosepion pharaonis
AGGGATACGCCGGAAGATGGCGGCGCCGAGGCGTTGAACGACGGAAGCTCGCCCTTGTCGCCGACCCGCACCGCCGCGACGCCGATCGCCACCGCCATGACGATGATCTGGAGGATGTTGAACGACAGCCCGGTCTTCAGCGCCGCCATCGCCCGCACTGGTCGAGGCGGAGAGACCGAGGATGTTGGAGGATCAGCCCGCGCAGGAAATCGAGAGCCACGACCCGGCGGTGTCGGGCCGCACCGCGCTGCCCGGCGCGATGCCGGCGTGGAGTCGGGCTGCAATACCGTGCCCAGCGTCAGCCCGATGCTGACCGCGATCAGCGCGGTGATGGCGAACCAGATGAAGGTCGCGGCGACCAGCCCTCGCGGCATTATTCAGGTCGCAAAGCGGCGATCGAAGGCGACGATGGCGGTGAACACCAGCGGCGACCAGCCGAGGGGCTGGCGCTCGCCGATGATGCAGGCCCTCGGCGAACCGGCCAGCCCCTGCGACCGGGCGAAGCAGGCCGAGCAGCAACAGGCCGACGGCCATGCCGACGAACACACAGGCGCCGAAGGAAAAACGGGATCTCATCCGACCATAGCTGGCGAGCCGGGCAAACAGTCAGCAAGTTTGCGTGGGTGGAAAAGCTCCCCAATTCGCGCCACTTGCGCGGGGCGGACCGACGCCGTCGGGGCTGGGGAGAATGGTGCTGCCGGTGGGGATTGAACTCGCGACCTCAGCCTTACCAAGGATGCGCTCTACCACTGAGCTACGGCAGCACGCGCGTCTCGACGCAGGAAGCGCGCCCTAGAGACGATTGGCGGGACATTGTCAAGCGCTTGTTCGTCGGATTATGCGAATGAGCATGGCAACGGGCCGAGGCGCTGGCGGCGGGGCTGGATCAAGCGACGCCGCGCAGGCGCAGGGGCTGGATGAGGCGCCGCCATCGCGACGCCCCGCGACGGCAGCGCAGCTTCGTCCGAGACAGAACCGAATAGGGCTCCGGCGCGAAAACCATTTCGCTGCCGGTACCGCCACTTACCATCCGATCAACCGACAACACAACGCTGATATTGATGGTGACTCTCATTCCGCTTTGCGGCGCGGCCGGGAAGGGGAATGTAATGCGATCAACTGTCGTCGTCAGGCTGGGTACTCTTGCGTGGAGCGCCTCCTGTCTTCGCCTGCCGGCGCCGCCCCGCACCACTTACCTCGCGCTGGCCGGCCTGCGCGCCCGCTTCTGAACGATCGTCACCAGCCTCCGGCCATGCCAGCCAGGGGGCTGGTTGGATCCGGACATCGATAACAAGGTCCGATGTCGTTCCCCGCAATATAGCGGTGGAACGATCCCGTTAGAAAGGGTAATGTCGAAAGGTCCCTGACAAGGCGCACTTTCCAAGTCTCTTCAGCAACAATTAGTCGCAATTCGGAGCGGACCCGACACGTTACGCGGGCGTTTCGTCCGCAAAGGGGGACGTCATGCTCGATATATTCGGCAGCTATTGCGGGTCGGCACCACCGCCGCATCACGGCTGGGCAATTGGAATGGCGATGCCGTTCTGATCACGGCGTTGGTGCTTGCCGCCGGGACGATGATGGCGTTGCGCGGGGGGGCGAGCGCCGCGCCGGGCTGATCGCCATCGCCATTCTGGCCATCGTCTTCGTCTCGCCGCTCTGCGCCTTGTCGGTCGCGCTCTTTCGATGCGGACCCTGCACCATCTGCCTGCTGATCGGCGTGGCCGCGCCCCTTGCTGGCGGTCGCCGTGCCGACGGACGCCACTGCCGCCCGCGATCGCGCTCTCGGTGGCGACGATCACCTTGTGGTTCTGGCATATCCCGCCGCCTATGATGCCGCCTTGGCCAGCAAGCTCATCTACTGGACGATGCAGGCGAGGCCTGCTCGCCACGCTGGAAGCTATTGGGATGCGGTCCGCCGCGCCGATCCGCCGGTTGCGCTGACCCTGATCGCGACAGGGCCCCGCGCAGATGGGATGCTCGGCGCGATACTGACCTTCGTCGCAGCCGCTCTACGGCACGCATTTGGCGACGACCGTGCCGTTCGGGATCGGGCCGGTGGCCGACCAGCAACTGGCCAGGCTCGCCATGTGGGTGATCGGGCTGGTCCCTATGCGGTGGTCGGCGCGCTGATCGCGCGGTCGACATGGCGGCGGATGGCGGCGGCATGATCCTGAGCATCGTCAGGGGCTGCACATCGCCGCGCTGATCCTGTGGTGCGCAGGGGCTGGTGGCGCTGCCGCTGATGCTGAGCAAGCATCGGCTGGATGAGGGCAGGCGGATTATGCCGGCTCCGGCTGCTGACGCATGACAGCTATGCGATGATCGTGACCCCGGCCGCCGTGATCGCGATCGCGGCCGGAACCGCGCTCATCTATCTGCGCGGGGTGTTCGAGCCATGGATGTTCGCCAAAGCTGGTCGCGGTCGGCCTGCTCGTCTGCCTTCACGCGCTGGTCGGTCACACCGTCCTGCTGATGAGCGGCGGCGGGGCCAATATACGCCGCCGTCACCCCTGCCGCTGATCATCGGCAGCATCGCGACCATGACGGTGGTCCTGCTGCTCGTCCTCGCCAAGCCGGTCGTGCCCGATATCGCGCCAGCGTGGCTGAAGAACGCCGCAACATCGTCAGCTCCCTGTCGAAGAGACACCGATTTGATACTCGAACACCAGCTTGCCGCCGTGCCACCCGGTGAAGCCCGTGAAGCCGACTGCGAACAGCGACAGCAGCAGGCCATAGGGGCAGGACCGCCTGTTCGAAACCGGTCAGGCGGTATCCCCAATTGGCGCCAGGGATCGACAGCAGCATCACCGCGATGATGAAGTGCGTCCAGCTCGCCGAGCGGGCGCGGATGCCGGGGACCATCAGCAGCTCGACGGTGCCCGCGATGCCGGCGAGCACACCGAGAAAGCCCGCGCCCGAGGCCCACAACGCCGCCCGCGCCCAGAAGATATCGCCCGTCCACCAGTAGAGCAGATCGGCGCCCGGGGTGCAGGTGGTCAGCGCGATGGGGAAGGCGACCAGCATGGCATGGATCGGGTGACCGGCGACCGCGATCTTCGATTCGGTGCGGTCGAAGGACGGCCGTTGTTCGCTGGGATCGACCGGGCGGGTCTCGGCAACCTCTTGGCGGGCGGTGTCGGTGATCATCGGTGCATGGCTCTCCTGACCGGGGCGGGCCGCGCCGGCATGTGCGCGACAACGCTCATCACGCTTTCGGGTTGCACGGGCGCGTTGTCGACCATCGATCCGGCGGGGCCCCATGCACGTTCGGTCGCGACCATGTGGTGGATGATGCTGGGCGGTGCGGTGATCTGGCCGGTCTCGTCTTCGTGCTGCTCGCGCTGGCGTTCCGCCGTCGCGACGGGGAGCAGACCGCGGCCTCAGGCCGGCTGTGGATCGGCAGGCTCGGTCTCGCCATGCCCGGCATCGTCCTGCTCGCGCTGGTCGGTTATGCGCTGACGGTCGGCATCGGCACGCTGCCGACAGCGGACCCCGTGCGGTCGAGATTCGGGTGACCGCGCGACAATATACACAGGACATGGTGCATCGGCGGCATCCGTACGCAGAATGTGCTGCACATACCCGCCAGGCGCCCGCCGATCTGGTCATCCACCTCGACCGATGTCATCCACAGTTTCTGGATACCCCGGCTGGCGGGCAAGATGGATGCGATCCCGGTCACACCAACCGCCTGCGCATCGTCGCCGATGCGCCCGGCACCTATCGCGGCGAGTGCGCCGAATATTGCGGCGTGGGGGCACAAGAACCATGGTTTCACCGTCGTCGCGCATGACGCGGCAGGGTGGGCGGCGTTCACGGGGAAGCGGGATGAGCGCGCTGAAGCGGCATTATGATCTGACGGCGATCTGGCGGAACGAGCCGGGGTGGCGCGGCTATCTGCGCTCCGTCAGCCATAGCGACATCGGCAAAGCGGTTCATCGTCGCGGCCTTCGCCTTCTTCGCGATCGGCGGCGTGCTGGCGATGCTGATCCGTGCCCAGCTCGCCACGCCGCGCAGCCTCCTTTGTCGGGCTGAGGTCTATAACCAGCTTTTTTCACGATGCATGGCAGCATCGCGATGTTCCTGTTCGCCATCCCCATGTTCGAGGGCTGACCATGTATCTGCTGCCCAAGATGCTGGGCAGCCGCGACTGGCCTTTCCGCGCCTCTCGTCGCTCGGCTGGTGGTGCTATCTCTTCAGGGGGCGATCATCGTCATCGCGATGCTGGCCGGGGTGGCGCCCGATGCGGGCTGGTTCCTCTACCCACCGTTGTCGGGCAAGACCTATACGCCCGGCATCAACTCCGATGTCTGGCTGCTCGGCGTCACCTTTGTCGAGATTTCGGCGATGTGCGCGGCGATCAGATTACCGTGTCGATCCTGAAGCTGCGCGCGGCGGGCATGCGGCTCGACCGCATGCCGATCTTCGCCGGTATCTGCTGGCGACCGCCGGGATGATGGTGTTCGGCTTTCCGCCGCTGATCCCGGGTCGATCCTGCTGGAGGTGGAGCGCGCTTTCGGCTGGCCCTTCTACTCGCCCGAGCTCGGTGGATCGCCGCTTTTATGGCAGCATCTGTTCTGGCTGTTCGGCCATCCCGAGGTCTACATCATCTTCCTGCCGGCGGCCGGCGCGGTCTCCACCATTTTGCCGGTGATGGCGCGCACCCGGCTGCTCGGCCACGGGGGCCATCGTCGCGGCGATCCCCGGCGCTCGCTTTCCTCAGCTTCGGGCTGTGGGTACACCATATGTTCACCACCGGCATTCCGCATATGGCGCTCGGCTTCTTCTCGGCGGCGTCCGCGCTGGTGGCGATCCCGACGGCGGTGCAGATGTTCGCTTGGCTCGGTACCTGTGGCGGGACGGCCCGAGATGAAGCTGCCGATGCTCTATCTGATCGGTTTCTTCATCATGTTCGTGATTGGCGGCCTGACCGGCGTGATGCTAGCCATGGTCCCGTTCGACGCGCAGGCGCACGACACCGCCTTCGTCACCGCGCATCTTCATTTATGTGCTGGTCGGCGGCTTCGTCTTCCCCATGCTGGCCGCCGCCTATTACTGGCTGCCGCATTTCACGGGGCGCGAGCGGTGATGCGCGTGGGTGAGGCGGCGTTCTGGCTGGATCTTCATCGGCTTCAGCCTGACCTTCTTCATGATGCATCTGACCGGGCTGCTCGGCATGCCGCGGCGGATCGACACCTATGCGGAGGGATGGGGTGGACTGGCTCAACCTGCTGTCCTCGGTCGGCGGCTTTCTGCAGGCGTTCGGCTTCGCGTTGTTCCTGATCGATGTGGTGCTGCAGATCTGGCTGGGGCAGATCCATCGCCGCAATCCACGGGGGCGCGACGACGCTGGAGTGGGCGATGCCGATCCCGGCACCCGCCTATAATTTCGCCAGCCTGCCGACCGTATCGACGCGCGATCCACTGGCCGACGATCCCGATCTGGGCGTGGCGCTGGCGCGCGGGTGAGGGGCTGCTCGCCGACATACGCCATGGCTGGCGCGAGACGCTGGCGGTCGACATGACCACCGGCGCGCCCGACCATATCGTGATCCTGCCGGGCAATAGCTGGCTGCCGATCGCCACGGCGGCGATGCTTGGCGGATTTTTTTGTCGCGATGCTGGCCGGCATCTATGTCGTCGCGCCGATCTTCTGATCGGTACTATCTGGCTGGGATGGCGTTGGGCTTGGACCAATGGCAGCCGGGCCGATATCGGGGCGCTGCCGACGGGCGGTGGCCTGTCGCTGCCGACCAGTTTCGAGGCGCAGCGGACGACCGGCTGGTGGGGCAGCGTGTTCGCCACGGCCGCCAGCGCGACGCTCTTCGCCTCGCTGCTCTTCGGCTATGGCTTTCTCTGGACCATCGCGCCGAACTGGCCGCCGCCCGCACTGATCCGCCCTCGCTGATCGTGCCGTTGCTCGCGATCGGCGGGGCTGCGACCATGATGATCGCCAGCCGCGCGGGGCGGATGCCGATCGCGCTGGCCGGGCACCTCGCGATCATCGGGGCGCTCATCCTGCTGCTCGCCAGTGCGCCGAGCCCGTCCAGCCATGCCTATGCCGCGACCAGCGCCGCGTTGGCCGCCTATGGTATTTTTCCATGCCGGGCTGGCGGCGGTCATGGTGGCCTTCCTGATGGCGCGGGCCGGCGGGTTTCCACTCGGGCCGCGCGCGCCGGCGAGCCACGCATCATGCGGTTGTGGAGCGACCATGGCGCGGGGGGCGGGGGCCTTTGTCGCGGTGCTGCTGGTCGTGCCGGGGTGGTTCGCATGATGGTGCTGCTGCGCCTCTCCGCCGGCCTGATCGGCTGGGCCGCCGCTTTCTGCCTGATCTATGCGCTGCACGGGCTCGGTTGCGCCGGGATGGGACCGTCTTCCCTTCGTTGGACTCAGCGTTCATCGCTGGACGCTGTTGGCGGCGTGGGCGGGTTCGCTTGCCGTGACACTGATGCTGGCGCTGAGGCTGACCCGGCACCGGGCGACCTCACTCGACCGTGCCGCGGTGGCGCTAGGCTGGGTCGGCTTTGCCGCGACGCTCATCACCTTTGCGCCGATCGTCATCGTGCCTTCCTGTGCCCTGACGGCAGCGGGCCGGAGGTGAATCAGGGGCGGATGGAGGCGAACGCCGGGAAGCAGGTGAATGCCACGACGCCCGCCTTGTCGGGCATATCCTTGCTTAGCGCTCGATCACCCGCGAAGTCGGTGCGCAATAAGGATCATTGCGAGCCGTGAACTCGTCAAAAGACGCAACTGCGGCGACAACCAACGGTGTCATGCCGTGCAGGTGGCAAATGCCTTCGGTGATGATAACTCCCCACCTCGCTGTTCGGTTCGCGGCCGATTGTTTAGCGCGCGAACTCTTGATGCGCGCTGCGTTCGCGTGTCGCGGACGGGGTGTTCAACCGCATATTTGCAGAGACGCACACCAAAGGTGCCTCGGCTGATTGCGTACCCGCCGCGCCATGATCGTCGCGACAGGAACCGGTTATTGGACCATGCGCACGCCTTTGCCAAAAGCAGGGACCGTCAATGTTGGACTGACTTCTCCATCAAGTTCGGAACAGATCACGCGCTTTGGCGGCATGCCGAGCGCGCATATGTCACAAAACGACTCGCCAATAACCAACCCGCAGCTAAAATATATGATTGCTACCGAGTCCGTCGGGCCCTTCCGCGTTACTGGCCTTCGCCGTGCGATAGTTAGTCTGCGGGCCGTGCTTGCGGAAGTGCCCGCGATCTGCCCGACCTGCTGGCTCTGCTCAGCAGCGCGGGCATCGAGGTAAATCGACTCCAGCGCGGCAGCCGTACGAAGGTATCCAATCACGCACAGGGCAGCGCGATCGACCTCCGCGTTGACGGTACACTTGTGCCCTTCGAGCCAGCTATTCACTCAAGGGATTGGACGCACTTGTGCCGTACTTTAACCGTGCCGGTTGGTACTGGGGCGGCGGTTATCGTTCTGCAGGTCGAGCCGACCCCATGCACTTCGAGCTCGGCAGCGTGCTCATGAAAGGGATTACTCGATGAAACGCGCCCATGCCATCGCGGCGGCTCTTGGGTTTCTTGCCGCCGCATGCGGATCACCTACGCATGGAGATGCGGAGGCGGTCAAATCAGGACGTCCGTCGTCTCCTTGTCGGGCACAAGTGCCTGCGAACCTATCGCTCGCGCCTGCCCAGTGGCTGGGCGATTGCTCCAACGGTGTCGCGGATGGCCTTGGTGTGATGCGCGCTGGCAAAGCCGAACCCTATGATTTTTTTGCCGGCCGGATGGCGGGGGTGTTTTTGTGGATGGTGTGCTGCTGCGCGGGGACGGGCTTATGATGGTTGCTATCCGCTTTGATAAAAACCGCCGCGTTGTTGTCAGCGATGGCCTGAAAGCGAGTGAAGACGAGGACGTGTTCCGCACGGCTACTGCGTCTGCGCTAGCTACCTCACGCCGCTTCGCAGCGCAAAATAACCTCGGCAGCGCTGCTTATTATTCCGGGCTCGCCGATCGAATAAGAACGGCGCCGCCAGAGTATAGAGATGACGAAGGAGAAACTGGTGGAACTGGCCTAAACCCAGACATTCATTGCCCCCACGCCTGCTTTCGCACTTCAGACGTTCATTCATGTCGACCTTCGAGACAGTATCGGCTCGAATTAGGCATGAGAGCGCTGCGAATGCGTGAAGCCAACCATCCGCTTTGGGCGTAGAGGTGATTCAGTGGTCAGGCGGGCGGCCCTAAGTAATGCGCACTTATGCGACGTTCCCTCGCTCGCTCCCATGTCCTTCCTACGAATTAGTCCTTCATCCCAAGCGTGGCACGCAGGAACGCGTCGCTCTTGCCGAGCATATCGGTGCGCACGTCCGGGGTCGTCGAGCTGATGCGTCAGTCCCTTATACTCGACGAACCGCACCTGTTTACCAGCAGTGCGCAGCTTGCTCTCCATCAACTGTGACTCGCCGACCGCGACATTCTGGTCAAGATCACCATGGAACAGCAGGACAGGCGCCTTGATCCGATCGGCGTTCTGCGCGGGCGATCGGAGCGGACATGCTCGCCATGCCCGATAAAGGCATCGACAGGCGATAGTCGACGAAATCGTTGTGCGCGACGTCGACCGGACGGTCACCGAGGTCGCGAAGGGCAGCTGGAGGACCTGCGGGCGCGCATCCCGCTTCGACGCAGGCCTGTCCGTATTGCGGGTTCGGCGAGGTGAAGGACCTCGACCACTACCTGCCGCGCGGCACCTACGGCGAGCTTGCCATCTATCCCGCAACCTCGTGCCGAGCTGCGGACCGTGCAACAACGCCAAGCGAACGGTGTATCCCGGAATGCCGGCCGCGCAGGGCCCGGGGCTGATACACGCCTGCTTCCAGCCGCTGCCGGACGAGGACTTCCTGCAGGCGGACGCCGACTTCGACGCCGACGGGACGCTGTCGGTCACGTTCCGCGTGGAGAATCCCGCTATGGATCCGGCTCGCCGCCAAACTCCAGTTCCAGCTGGAGCGGCTGAAGCTGAACGCCCGTTACCGCGCGCAGGTGAACAAGTATCTATTGAACAAGTATCTATCGGAACAGCGCACGGCGATGCTGATGCTGCACGTCGCCGGCGAAGCGGTCTTCAGCGAGTACCTGCACCGCTCCTCCGCTGCCTTGGTGGCGTCCTACGGCCGCAACGACTGGCGCGTGGCGCTGTTGAGGACGCTCGCCGCAGACCGACCTTCTGCTCCGCGCCCGAGCGGTATCTCGGCCCGCCGCCAGTGGCGTAGCGCGTGCGAGAGCCGCGCTGGGGGGCAGCCTAATAGACGAGCGTTGCCGCGGTCAATCAGCCGAGCTTCGTCTGGTGACTGGCCGGATGAACGAGCGTCAGGTCTTGGAAGGTCGGCCAGATACGCTGAGCGGCTAGGAATGGGTCGTCGTCATCGCACCGTGCTCGCCGAATATGGTCGCTCCTTGGGGTGGGTTGCCCGAGGAGGTGTTGGGGGTGGCCCATCGTGAAGCGCAATTCACCCAACCCAATCTCGTCGTGCCGCAGATAGGCCCGCCTGATGGGTTTCCCGTTCAGCATGACCTTCCCGACATAGGGGTGCCGGTCGTCTAGCCGATCGGCGATCATGGTGAGTTGCCGCCCGTTGGGCAGCGAAAAGCGTCGCCCGGTTCACGAAGGGTCGGCCGATGACATATTCCGGGCTGCGGGCGTTACCGGGTAGAAGCCCAGCGCCGTGAAGACGAGCCGGGCGGACATCTGCCCGAGATCGTCGTTGCCGGACAGCCCGTCGGGCGTCGGGTGATACTGGCTCTCGACGATTTGCTTTAACCGCGCCTGTGTCCGCCACGGTGCGCCAGCATAACTGTAGAGATAGGCGACATGGTGGCTGGGTTCGTTGCCATGGATGTACTGACCGATCAGCCCAGCGATATCTTCGGCATGACTATAGTCGAGTTTTGAATTGTCAAATTCGAACATGGCATCCAGCTTGGCGATGGCGGCCGCATCGCCGCCAAGCGCGCCGACGAGCGCAGCCTGATCCTGCAGCACGAACCAGCTATATTGCCGGGCATTACCCTCGGTATAATCCGATCCGTAGTTGATCGCCGTTGGATCGAACGGCGTGCGGAACGACCCGTCGCTCTTGCGCGCACGGATGAAAGCCGGTCTGGGCATCAAAACTATTGCGCCAGTTGCCTGCACGTCTTTCGAATGTCGCGGCAATGTCTGTACGGCCCATGGCGCGCCATCCGTGCGATCGTCCAATCGTCATAGGCATATTCGACAGTCTTGGAGGCGGCCTCCGGCTCATGATCGATCGGCACATAGCCGCGCTTCATATATTCGCCCAAGCCGCCGTACGGCGCGTCAGGTGTCGCGCTTTCGCCACCATGGCAGCAAGCGCTGCGTCCGCATCGAAACCTCTGATCCCCTTCAGATAGGCGTCGGCGATAACGGGTGCGGCGTGATAGCCGATCATCGTCCACGTCTCACGCCCTGGAACTGCCAGACGGGCAGGATGCCATCAGGACTGTCTTCGCGGCTGGCCACGAGCGACCGAACGATCTCGCTCGACAGGCTGGCCGGCTGGATGAGTGTCAGCAGTGGATGCTCGGCACGGGAACGTATCCCAAAGCGAGAAGGTCGAACGGAATGTATAGCCTTCCGCACGGTGCACCTGATTGTCGGGCCCGCGATAGCGACCGTCCGCATCGCTGGCGACGGCGGGTGCTGGCAAGCTGTGATACAGCGCAGTCGCCACGGACTTCGCCATCGGGGCAGGCGCGGCGATCTTCACCGTGTCGAGGGCTGCGCGCCATGCCTGTGTGGTCTTTGTCCGGACGGCATCGAAATCACCGGGTTCGCTCGCCGGGTTTGCGATCGCGCCCGCCTCATCGACCGATGAGATCGCGCTTGTCACTTCAAGCGGTCGGTTTAGGGGCCGAAATCGAAGCGGGCGACAAAGGCGCGTCTGGCGCGCTCCGCAACGGCGTCACTGCCGCGCCCCGGTCCCCTGGAAGCCCTTATAAGGGACGTCCGTCTCGGTCGAGACGAACGCATGCCCTTTAGCGGCTCGGAAAAACGGATCGCAAAGCACAGGTTGCGGTCGGGCGCCCAGCCGCGCGTCTGTCGGCAGCCGGTAACGATGCCGTCGGGGCGCAACCTGATCGAGGACCACAGGACCTTGCGGGGTAGTTTGTAGAGTGAGCTGCGCAGATCCAGCACCAGATGCATGGGCGGCGCGCCGGACGTGGTACGATAGCGGGCGACGCCGATCCGCGTCCCCGCGGTCAGCTCCGCACAGACGCCTCGATCCTCCAGCTTGACGGCGTAATAGCACAGCCGCGCGACCTCTGTCGCGTGATGGTAGCGCGAGCGATAACCCGACCAGGCTTGCCTGCGTTGCCGGGCTCCAGTGGCGCGCTATCCCCGCTGACCGGCATCATGAGGAAATCGCCGAGATCCGAATGCCCGGCACCGGAGAAGTGCGTCAGCGAAACCTTGGATGGTCGGATCTTCATAACGATAGCCCGCCGCATGGCTATAGCATTCCCGGATGACGCAAGTTGTGTCGGTATCGGGCGAGAATTGCACCATGCCAAAGGTGCGACTGCCCCGGGGAAGGTGTGGCCTTCCCACCGTGCCGATCATCGGGTCGACCTGATCGTAGGTCGATTGCTGACAGTGGCATCGCGGCAAGCTGGCGAGCAGGGCCAGCGCGGCACTGGGCAAATGCTTCATGGTCGCATTAAAGCATCCCGGGGCATCTGACGGAAGTCGCTCGCCGCTGTACGTCCATGATTTCAACTGTTTGGCTCGGTTGTCGTGCGTACGAGGGGCGGGGACACCGTCATCCTATCCTGACAAATTGGACATCTCATCCGGCCATAGCGGATTGCTGAGGCTGGCACGGATGGATGTCCGATACCCGAAAACCGGCAGGGGGGCTTTTGTGACCAAAAAAGTAGGTCGTATAGGGCACCGTATCGACCAATTTGTCGAGGAAGGCGACGGCATTGGCGATGTTTGCACGGTCGCGAAGGCTGGCAAAAAGCGATCTTCGACGTCCGTTTGATTGCGAAGAACAGATCGACCTTGCCTTGCGGTCACACGCACCATCCCGCTTTGGGGCGAGCGTCCCACGGCGGCAACCTCAAAGGGAGGGGCAGGCCGACCACTTTGAACGGGCAGCAATCGCAAGAATGCGTCAATTACATTCAATTGGCGGCAGCGCTTGGGCTGTAAATTTTCAATGCATGCCAAACGCTCATGGATAGCGCTATCATAATATATTATTCAGGTCGAGTTTCGGTTATTCAATTGGCGTTAAATGCTAAATGGCATATCGACGTTAGACCTAATACAATCGATTACAGCACACGTCGTATACATACGGAAGAAGCACCTCAATTATTTATGTTATCGTTAACATTTCACTGACTGCTGTAAACTCTCAATTAATTGACAATTTGATTATCTAATTTACCGTGGTGGAATAATGATTCGTCAGTCCACGGCGTAAATTAACAGGGCGGCAGAAAAGCCACCCGAATGTGGAGGGGTGTTAGCGTGTCCGGTTTACGAGAGTTGACGCCACGCGTCCGTCATTTGCCGTCGATCATGATTGGATCGCTTACTACCGCGAGTATCTTGCTGACGACCGCGGTTTCCGGCCAATCGCTTCCATCGGAACCTAGCACGCCCGTCGATTTGGCCAGTCCATTGGTCGGTACCGCGCCGTTGGACAGGCGCGACCTGATCGGCAATGCGCCTCCGCCCGGCGAGCCGGTTTATTCCGGCCAGACCTCGCCGGGTGCAAGATTACCGCACAGCTCGGTGGAGGTCGCGCCGGTCAACGTTAATATCGAGCTCAGCTGCCGACTGGCGTTCCTACGCCCTACCACTATCCGAACCCGACGATGCTAGGCTTCACGGCAGGCGGCGGCGCGACCTATGGCGGCCGGGCAAGCCGATCTTCATGCCGATCGTCGGCGACTGGACGGTGCCCCCCGCCTACACGTCCGTACATTACGACAAGGCGCGGGAAAACGCTGCCCCCAGGGATATTATTCTGTCAATCTGGACAACGGGACGAAAACGGAACTGACCGCGACCCGCTGGACCGGCATGATGCGTTTCACCTTTCCCGGACCGACCGTGCCAGCATCATCATCAATCTGCCGCGGGCAGGGGCACGGTGGAAATGGTCGGCGACCGGACGATCCGCGGCGCAGCGCAGGATGGGCAGGACGAAGACTCCGCGGACGGTCCCTACTTTGTGGCGATGTTCTCCGTCCGATCCGCGACATGGGGACCTTTCGCAAAGGCGCCGGCGATCGGCCGGTCTGGGGCATCGGCGACAAGGATGTCACCGCCGACCGGCGCAAGGTCTCCGGTGCCTTTGCCGGAGCCTATGCGAGCTTCGCGACGCAACAGGGCGAGACGATCTGGGTCAAGATCGCACACGGCCATAGCTATGCCGAGGCTGAGCGTCGGCTGGGCGGCCGAAAAAATCCCGGCTGGGATTTCGATCGTATCCGCGCTTCGGCGCGCGGTGCTTGGGCAGATCTGCTCGATCGGGTCGAGGTGGTGGTGGCACGCCACAACAGCGGCGGCTATTTTATTCCACGCTGTTTCAGTCCTTTTGCCAGCCCCGTCTCATCGCCAAGGCGGGGAGACGCTGACTGGCCCACGCGGAACGGTGACGGTATCGCATGATCGCTACAGCGCGGTCCCCTATTGGGATACGGCACGTAATCAGCTCTCGCTGCTCGAGTTGATGGAGCCCAAATTGCTGGGCGCGCGTGATGCAGTCCGAACTGGACGATGCGGGCGACGTGGGTTCATGAACAGCTCGTTCCACGGCGATCACGCGGTTCTGATGTATCTGGGGGCGATGCAGCGAGGCGTGCCGTTCGACTACGCCGCCGCTTACGAAGGCGCTCGGCGCAACGCCACCGATCCCAAGGGGCCGCGCCTATCTGAACGAATATCTGGCGCGCGGCTGGATTTCGGACATCGTGCCGGAGGGATAGCCCGAGCCCGCCCTATGCCGGTGGCAAGGCGGGCATGGACAAGACGCTGGAATATGCGTGGGACGATCATGCCCTGTCGGTAATGGCGACACGGCTGGGACGGACCGAGGATGCGGTGATGTTTGCCCGGCGCGCGAGCAATTATCGCAACGTCTTCGATCGCAAGACGGGCTTCATGCGCGGCCCGGACCGAGGATGGTCGCTGGATATCTCCCTTCGATCCGCGTGAGCCCTATTATAATTTCGCTAGCAAGGAGGCATCGGGCTGGTCGAACCTGTGGCTCGTGCCCCACGACGTGTCGGGCCTGCGCGACTTGCTGGGCGGACGCGCGGCGTTCGCGGCGAAGCTGGATGCGTTTTTCACCACGCCCTATGCGCCGAAGGGGATATGCCGCGATTGCACCGGTGTGATCGGGCAATATGTGCAGGGCAACCAGCCCGATCAGCATGCGCCCTATCTCTATGCCCGGGCGGGTCAGCCCCCGAAGACAGGCCCCGGTCCGGCGCATTCTGGCGGACCTGTATGGCAGCGATGCCACGGGCAACGGCTATCCGGGCATGGACGACCGAGGATCGACCTCGTCTGGTATGTGCTGAGCGCGATGGGCTTTACCCCGTCGATCCGTCGATGCCTTTTTATGTGATCGGCAGCCCGATTTTCGAGCGGATCAAAGATGCGGCTGGGCAATGGTCGCACGCTGGAGGTGGTCGCGACCAACAACCCGCGACCAACCGGTACATCCAGTCGGCGACGCTCAACGGCCGCCCCCTGGACTAAGCCGGGTTCAGCCATGACGACATCAAGAACGGGGCCGTGCTGGCATTCGTCATGGGGCCGAACCAACCGCGAATGGGGAAGCGCGCCCGACGCCGCGCCGCCATCGATGTCCGCAGAAGGTCAGAAGCCATGATGGGAATGCCCATGCCAAGACTTGCCGCCGCCATGCGCCCGGCCTTTGCGACCACGAGCGGCGCCCGGGCGCAGACCGCGCAGAATGGCGTCAAGGACGGAGTTTATACTGGCCTGATTGCGACACGCTGGGGCCGGGCCGTGACGGCCGACAATGTCTGGCAAAGCTATCCACGGCCGCAGATGAAGCGCACCGCGGCAGAACCTGAACGGCCGCTGGGATTATGCGATCACCAAGGCGTCGGCACCGCAGCCGAGCCGGATGGATGGACGGATTCTCGTACCATTCCCGGTGGAGTCGCGCCTGTCGGGTGTGGCGCGTCGCGTCCTGCCCGAAGACCG
This sequence comes from Acanthosepion pharaonis, assembly GCA_903632075.3. Classification (NCBI taxonomy): domain Eukaryota; kingdom Metazoa; phylum Mollusca; class Cephalopoda; order Sepiida; family Sepiidae; genus Acanthosepion; species Acanthosepion pharaonis. Next base: position 15,269 of record CAHIKZ030004533.1, read on the forward strand.
CATTTGGTACCGGCGGCGCTTTACCGTACCAGCGGACTGGGGCGGGGCAGCAGGTGATGCTCAACTTCGGCGGCGTCGACCACAGTACGGTCGTCTGGGTCAACGGCGCGGTCGCCGGATCGCATAAGGGCGGCTTCGATGCCTTCGGCTTCGACATCACGAACCAGTTGAAGCCCGGCGAGAACGAGTTGCTGGTTCAGGTGGCCGACCCGGACGTCCTCGGGAAGCCAACCACGCGGCAAGCAGAGCCTCGATCCCTCGGGCATCTGGTATACAGCGGTCAGCGGGATCTGGCAGACGGTGTGGCTGGAGCCGGTGCCCAAATTGCATATCGCGGATGTCCGCGCGACCCCCGACATCGACCGCGGCGTCATCGATGTCGAAGTGGCGCTCAACGCACGGGCTTCCGATACCGACGCCGTGCGGATCACCGCGCATAGCGGCGGCAAGGCCATCGCGTCGACCGTCATCCGTGCCAATCGTCGCGCCACGCTGGCGATCCCGAATGCCCGGCTTTGGTCGCCGGAACAGCCTTTCCTCTATGATCTGACCACGGAATTGGTGACGGTCCGTGATCCCTATGCGGGCAAGTCGGAACGCGATCGCGTTGCATATGATGCGCGCTTCACGCCCTCAGAGGATCAGAACTATGCCGGGGCCGTGGTGACGGCGCGCCACGCGACATGGTCGAAGGCTATTTTCGCGATGCGCAAAGATCTCGGTTGGGCCGGGCGTAGCAGGCCAGCCCGCCTTGTTGCTGAACAACAAACCCTATTTTCAGAACGGTACGCTGGATCAGGGCTGGTGGCCCGACGGCCTGTGGACCCGCCGTCCGAAGAGGCGATGCGGTATGACACGGAATGGTTGAAGAAAGCGGGCTTCAACATGGTCCGCAAGCATCAAGGTCGAGCCCGCACAATATTACGATGCGGACCGGCTCGGCATGCTGATCTGGCAGGACATGCCTTCGGGCGGTGGCGAGGACCAGTTCGTCACGGGCGCGAGCAAAGGCGCAGGCCGTGATGTCGTCCGATATGATGGCGGAGAACCAGAACGAACTGACGCGCATGATCGGCGGGCTTCGCGCCTTTCCGTCGATCGTGTTGTGGGTCGTCAACAACGAGGATGGGGGTACGACTCCGCGACCTTAGCGCGCTACGTCAAGGGCATGGATCCCAGCCGCCCGGTCAACGCCGACAGCGGATGGCTGGACGTCGCACCCGATGTCTCCGACGTGTTCGATATCCATACCTATGAGGATGTTCCCAACACCCGACGCGACAGAGCCGTCGCGCGCTGGTCCTTGGAGAATATGGCGGGATAGGCCTGCCGGTTGCCGCTCACCTCTGGCGGCCGGGCAAGACCAATTGGGGGTATCAGGCGGCCAAAGACGCGCGGACTACCTCGCCGGTATCGTCTCAAGATGGAAGGTGATCCGCGGGCGCGCGATCACGGGCTGAGTGCCGCCGTCTACACCCAAACCACCGACGTCGAAGACGAGATCAACGGCCTGCTGACCTTCGACCGCGCGGTAGAAAAGGCATCGCCCGAGGCATTCGCGGCGATCGCCGCACCGCTCTGGCGGCGGGAGGAGGGGCGCTGACGCAGCCATCCGGTCGTCCCAGGCGCATGCGCGATGCCTGCGGAGTTTCACATAGCAGAACTGGTCAACCAGTCCGACGAAATTGACGACATGCTTCACTTGTCAGGGGTGAGATGAACGCCACGGGCTAGAAGCAACGAGCCGGCCGAAAAGCCGCCATCGGTGCCGTGGCATAGAGGGAGTGAAACAGGAAATGAGCTTCGTGCATAGAGTGGGATCGGCAGCCCTGCGCCGCAGGATGGCAATCGGTCTCTTATCGTCGGTCAGCGTCATGGCGGCCCATGACCCCGGCGGCGCATGCCCAGCAGGCCCCGGTGGCGGGCCAAGTCCGGACCCGCTGAGCAGCGCCGATTCCGGCGTGACCGGCGACTCCTCCGCGGCCGGCAATGCCGGGCGACGAGCGACGCGGGGGGATATCGTCACCGGCTATCGCCGGTCGATCGAGGAAAGCCTGTCGCAGAAGCGCGAGGCCAACGCCTTTGTCGATGTCATCACGGCCGAAGATGTTGGCAAGTTTCCCGACAAGAACGTCGCGGACTCGCTGCAGCGCGTGCTGGCGTCATCATCGATCGCGATGGTGGCGAAGGTAGCCGGGTCAGCATTCGCGGCCTCAGCTCCGACCTGACGCTGACCGAACTCAACGGCAATTTCATCGCCTCGGCCGACAGCGGTGACCCGTCGCGCTCGTTCAACTATCTGTTGCTGCCCTCGACGCTGATCGGCAGCGTCGAGGTCTAAATCCTCGAGGCGCGGCTCGACGAAGGCGGGGTGGGCGGCGTCATCATCAACCGGACCCGTCGACCTTTCGATCTCAAGCCATGGTCGGGCAACATCTCGGTCGAGGGCACCTATGCCGATGTCACGCGTAGGTCGAACCCAACGTCTCGGGCCTCGTCTCCGGCATAATGAAGAGAAGACCTTCGGCCTGCTGCTCGGCGCGACCTATCAGGAACGTACAAACCGCTCGCTGAGCGCATCGGGTGATTCGGCACTGGTGGACGGACGACAGGACGACACAGCCCGCGACGGATGTGAACGGCAAGGCCTATGCCAATGACGATGCCATAAACTATTGGAATGACGGCCAGAATGGCGGTGTTAGCACGCGCGATAGTAAGCGCTATAGCGGCTATTGGGCGCCGCAATCGGTCAGCGAGACGATCCTCGATCAGAAGCGCAAGCGGCTGGGCATCCGGGCGACGGCCCAGATGAAGCCGTTCGACGACATGACGATCACGGCCAATTACTTCCGGTTCCAGCTCAACGGCGACTATACCAGCAGCACGATCAAGATCCCCGAATGGGGCTATGGCAATTTCTTCACCGGGGCACGCTGGACAGGAGCGGAACGGTGTTGACCGGCGCCAACTTCCGGGTTCCCCCTGAGGGCACCGGGTGTCGCGTGGCTGGCAATCTGTGCACGATGGAAACGCCCGCGCCGCAGGACATATACACGCGAAAAAACCGTCTCCAACACATATGACGTACGCGGCGATTGGTCGCACGACCGGCTGGAGGCCAGCTTTATCCTCGGCAAGACGAAGGCGAAAGGCGGACCGTCCTTCCAGTTCTATGCGCGGGCCAAACCTCGCAACGGCACTGTCAGCGGCAACTCGCTCAGTGCGTGGAACTTCACCGACCAGTCGATCGCGATGCAGTTCTCACCCGACATCATCCAGAACATGCTGAACGGCGTGGCGCAGATCGACCACAGGGTCGACGGGGTCGGGCTTCACCAACAGCTCGATCTCGCAGCGTTACGCCCGGTCGACGTCACGCGCCATTTCGAGACGTTCATCGACTCGCTGCAACTGGGTGTGAAGTGGCGCGACGGAAGATCCACCGCGAGACAGGGGCGTTTCGAATGGTATTCCGACGCGGGGAATACACTGAGGTTTCAGGATACACCGGGCGGTGCGCTGGCGCTGCCGGAAATCTTTTTTCCCCAATTCGCTGGGCAATATCGCAGGCGGGTTCGAGACGACCGCTTTCCGGCAATCAATATCTCGAAATATATCGATTATTTGAACCAAACCTATAATGGCCCGGTGCGCGTCGCCGAACCGCAGAACGTCTATGACATCGGCGAACGGATCTGGGCGGGCTACGCTCAGCTGAACTTCAAGTCCGACCGGGTGCGGGGCAATCTTGGCGTGCGCACGGGTCAATACGCGTCAGAGCGGACTTTCGACCGACGTTCTTTATTACGAAAACGACTATTGCCAGAACGGCTGGCGGACCGTTCGACCCCAATCGCCCACAGGCGAGGACGGCAGTGCTGGTCATCCCGCAAAGCCAGCGCGAACTCAGGGTGTTCAGCCAGAATAGCGAGCGCAAGAGCTACACGGACATACTTCCCAGCTTCAACATTTCTTGGGACGCGACGTCCGATCTGCTTCTGCGCGGCGCGGTGTCGAAGGTCATCTCACGACCGAATTTCGGCGACGGCGGCCGGGGCGCGGGGGCTGACGTTCAATGCCGATCCGTTCGTCTTCGATCGCAAGGAGTTCGGCGCGCTGCCAGGCTGGTTCGGCAATGGCGGTAATTTCGACCTGAAGCCCTTCAGCGCACGGCAATATGATGTGGGCGTCGAATGGTATTTCCATCGCGGCTCGGTCATCGGCGCGACGTTGTTCCGCAAGGATGTGTCGAACTTCATCGTTCCGGTAGTGATCGACCTTCAGCAGGAGGTCGCGGGCGAGACGGTCACGGTGCAGCAATATGCCACCCGGGCCAACGGATCGAAGGCGGTGTCGCAGGGTGTCGAGGTTTATGCACAGCATACGCTGCCCTTCGGCCTCGGGCGCAGGTGAACTTCACCTTCAACGACACGTCCACGGCCGACGTGTCGCTCAACATGATTTCTTCGGTCGGCAGTTCGCCTCTCGTCAGCAGCGCCGGGACGCAGGTCAACGCCTCGGTGTTCTACGAGCATGGGCCGGTGCTGCTCCGCGCCTCCTACAACCGGCGCGGCGAGGTCGTGCGCGCCTGTCCTCCGGCCTGAACGTCTATTCTGACCCGTATCCAGCAGGTCGATCTGAACGCCGCCTTCAACCTGATCGACAATCTCAGTTAACCGCCTCGGTCATCAACCTGACCAAGTCGGAGGAACGGGCACATTTGGGCAACGACACGAAGGACCGTTTCATCTCGAACGTCTATTCGGGTCGGCGCGCCTATGTCGGAGTGTCCTACAAGTTTAAGGCCCCCACAGGGTGGCTTCTCATGAAGCCACCCTCTTTTCTTCTCGATGGATGAGGATCGCGTCATTCGACATCTCGCTCCCAAATGGATCGCCACGCTGGCCTCGATCGGCTTGGCCGCTATGGCGTCGGCATCAGATCCGATCGTGCGTGGCTGGTATGCCGACCCCGAGATCCGCGCGTTCGGCGACCGGTACTGGATCTACCGACCTATTCCGACGATGACGGCGTACCGGACCGAACCTCCCGGTTCTCCGCGGCGCAACAGGAGGCGCGCAAACGCCATACCGTGCGCCCGTCTATACCTATCAGACGTTTTCAACGCCTTTTCGTCGCCCGATCTCGTCCACTGGACCAAGCACCCCATGTCTTCGATGTGACGCGCGCCGCATGGGCGGCCTATGCGATCTGGGCGCCCTCGGTCATCGCCGCCAATGGCCGCTATTACATGTTCTTCAGTGCCAACGACATTCAGAGCGATCGCGAGCTTGGCGGTATCGGACTGGCGGTCAGCGACACGCCGGGCGGCCCGTTCAAGGATGCGTTGGGCAAACCGTTGATCGACGCCTTTCACAACGGCGCGCAACCGATCGATCCCTTCGCCTTCCGCGATCATGACGGGCAGGTCTATCTGTTCTATGGCGGGTGGGGCACTGCAACGTCGTCCGCCTGAGCCGCGATCTGAAGTCGGTTCTGCCCTTCGCGGACGGGACGACGTACAAGGAGATCGCCCCCGGCTATGTCGAGGGCTCCTTCCTCGTCGAGCGCAAGGGGTCTATTATCTCATGTGGTCGGAGGGCGGGTGGACCGGTCCCGACTATAGCGTCGCCTATGCCATGGGGACGAGCGCGGTCGGGCCGTTCAAGCCGATGGGCAAGATCCTGACCCGAGTTTCCGCATCGCCCGCGGGGCGGGGCATCATTCCGTCGTGAACGTACCGGGCACGGACGACTGGTTTATCGCCTATCATCGGCGTCCGTTGGCGACCGACCGGGGCGAGCATCGGCAGATCGCGATCGACCGGATGTATTTCAACGCTGACGGCACGATCCGTCCGGTCGTGATGACCAACGACGGCGTGAAGCCGCGACCGATCCGCCGCGCAAAATGACACGCAGGCAAGAGAATATGGGGAGATTGATGGTGAGCAAGGCTTTTGGAGCGACTGTACGCAACTCCACGGCGACACTGTCGGCGATTGGGTTGATCCTATGATGCCGTCCATCGCGATCGCACAGGCGCGCGGGGCGACGCAGACGGAGTCGCTGGCCGATCTGGTCAATCCGCTGATGGGCACCGACTCCGACTATACTTTGTCCTATGGCAACACCTATCCGGCGGTCGCGGTGCCATGGGGCATGAACTTCTGGTCACCGGTCACGGGAAGATGGGTTCGGGCTGGGGCTATACCTATCACGACAAGAAAATCAGCGGCATTAAGCAGACGCACCAGCCCAGCCCCGGATGAACGATTACGCCGCGTTCGAGATCATGGCGGAAACCGGCCCGGTGCGCATCAAGCAGGATGAGCGGGCGTCGTGGTTCAGCCATAAGGCGGAGGAAAGCCATCCCTATAAATACAAGGTGTATCTGGCCGATCATGACGTGACCGCCGAGGTGGTGCCGACCTCTCGCGCGGCGCAGTTCCGGTTCACCTTTCCCCAGAGTGATGACGCACACATCGTACTCGACGCCTAACAAAGGGGTCGATGGTAACCGTCGATCCGCAGCGACGGCGCATCACCAGCTATGTCCGCAACAATAGCGGAGGGGTGCCGGACAATTTCCACAATTACTTCGTGCTTGATTCGACCACGACTTCGTCGTCTCGCGCACATGGGACGAAAACTGGCAGCTTCACGATGCCTTTGAAGAGCGAAGGGCATGTCGGCGCCGTCGTCAGCTTCAAGACAAGGAAGGGCGAGCAGATCGGCGTAAAGGTCGCGTCGTCGTTCATCAGCGCCGAGCAGGCCAGAGGCGAAACCTGACGAAGGAAATTGGTACCGACGGTTTCGCGCAGACCGAGGCCAAGGCCAAGGCGGTCTGGGACAAGGAATTGGGCCGCGTCGCGTCATCGATCCCAGCATCGACAATCGTCGCACCTTCTATTCGGCACTTTACCGGATGCTGCAATTTCCGCGTCGCTTCTACGAATATGACGCGCGGGGCGGAAAGGTCCACTACAGCCCCTATGACGGCAAGGTCCATGACAGGCCGCTCTACACCGACAACGGCTTCTGGGACACGTGGCGCGCCGTCTTCCCCTATTTCGCGCTGATGTACCCGGACGTGGACGGTGAGATCATGCAGGGCTGGTCAACACCTACAAGGGTCCGGCTGGCTCCCGAATGGGCGAGCCAGGGCGGCGTGATGATCAGGTCGAATTCGGCCAATATCATCGCCGACGCCTATCTTAACGGCGTGCGCGGCTTCGACGTCAACACGCTCTACGAGGCCATGGTCAAGAACGCGACCACTTCGAGGGGCGCCGCGCGACAAGAAGGGGAACGTCCTCGACGCGGTCGGGAGAGAGGGCGTCGAATATTACAACAGGCTCGGTTATGTCCCGTACGATGTCGGGATCAACGAGAATGCCGCACGCACGCTCGAATATGCGACCGCGGACTTTTCGCTGTCGCGGCTGGCGGCGGCACTCAGCAAGACCGACGATGCACGCAAATATGCGGCTCAGGCGCAGAACTACCGCAAGCTTTACGATCCCCAGACGGGCTGGATGCGCGGCCGCAATCAGGACGGAGTTGGGAAACGCCGTTCAACCCGCTGAAATGGGGCGATGCCTTCACGGAGGGCAACGCGCTCCACTATAGCTGGTCGGTGATGCAGGACGTTCGCGGTCTGGCCGAGCTGATGGGCGGCAACAAGGCGTTCGAGGCGCGGCTGGATTCGATCTTCACCACGCCGCCTTTGTTCGACGACAGCTATTACGGCCAGACCATCCACGAGATCCGCGAGATGCAGATCGTCGACATGGGCCAATATGCGCATGGCAACCAGCCGATCCAGCACATGATCTACCTTTACGACTGGGTCGGCGCGCCATGGAAGACGCAATATCATGTGCGACGTGATGCGGAAACTCTACGCCGCCACGCCCGACGGCTATCCGGGTGACGAGGATAACGGCCGGACATCGGCACGGTACGTCTTCTCGGCGCTCGGTTTTACCCCGTGACGCCGACGGTCGGCCAATATGCGATCGGCAGTCCCGCTGTTTCGCCGGGTCGAATTGACCATGCCGGGCGGCAAGCGCCTGACCATCGAGGCGCAAACAACGGGCCGGACAATGTCTATATCCAGTCGGCCACGCTCAACGGGCGACGCTACGACAAGGCTTGGTTGTCGAGGCACGACTTGCAGGGCGGCGGCAAGCTGACCTTCGTCATGGGCCCCAAGCCCAACACCGCACAGGCCAGCAGCGCGGCCGCCGTACCATTCTCGATGAGCCAGCCGGGAGCCGTACGTCCATGACTCCCATCGCGATGAACCGTCGTAATCTGGTATTGGGCGGAGTAGCGTTGTCGGCGTCGCTGCCGTTCGGCGCGGCTAGCGCAGCGCCGGGCGCCGTGCTGCCCAGCAAGCGCCCGCCGCACGGCGAACGCGCCTTCACCAGCCCGGCGGTCGAGGATGAGATCAAGCGGGTGAAGGCGAAGATCGCCGACCCGCAACTCGCCCCGGCTGTTCCGAGGTGCTACCCCTAACACGCTGGATACACCACGGTCCAGCCGGGCACCGTGGACGGCAAGCCCGACACCTTCGTCATCACCGGCGACATCGACGCGATGTGGCTGCGCGACAGTTCGGCCCAGTTGCAGACCTATGTACACCTGACACCGCGGGACCCGGCCTTGCGGACACTGTTCCATGGCGCCATGCAGCGGCAAGCCCGGTGCATCCTGCTGGACCCCTATGCCAACGCCTTCATGAAAGATCCGACGGCGCGCACCACCCTGTCGGCGGCGGGGACGTCACCGAGATGAAGCCGGGCGTGGCGGAGCGGAAATGGGAATCGATTCGCTCTGCTATCCGATGCGGCTGGCCCATGCCTATTGGACGGCGACCCGCGATCGGGCCCCGTTCGACGCGTTGTGGCGGCAGGGCATGGCGCGGGCGGTAGCGACCCTTCGCGAGCAGCAGCGGCTGAATGGGGGCGGACCCTATCATTTCCAGCGCCGCGACGTTTCGCCGACCGAGAGACGCTGATGTTCGGCGGATACAGCGCGCCCACCCGGAAGGTCAGGTTGATCCATTCAGGATTTCGGCCGTCCGACGATGCCTGTGTCTATCCATTCCTGATCCCGTCCAACCTGTTCGCCGTCGCCGCGCTTCGTGGTTTGGCGGTGGTGCTGAACGAGGCATGCGGCGACACGGCGGGGTGCGACCGACGCCCGCGCGCTCGCCGACACCGTCGCTAAGGCGCTCGATGCGCATGGCAAGATGGCCGATGGCGGGGACATGAGGTCTGGGCCTTCGAGGTCGATGGCTATGGCAACGCGATCTTCATGGACGATGCGAATGTGCCCAGCCTGTCCGCCTTGCCGCTCCGGGCGCGGCGGAGCGCAACGATCCGCTCTATCGGCGCACCGCCGCCTTGGCTGGGCCCGCGCAACCCCTATTTCTTTGCCGGGCGGGCAGCGGATGGTATCGGCGGGCCGCATGTCGGCATGGACATGAGTCTGGCCGATGTCGATCATCACCGGGGCTGCTCAGCGACGACGATGCCCCCTCATCCGTCAGTGCTTGGCGTGGCTGCGCACGACCCATGGCGGCACCGGCTTCATGCACGAGAGCTTTCACAAGGACGATCCGACAAAGTTCACGCGAAGCTGGTTCGCATGGGCCAACGGGCTGTTCGGAGACTTCATATGGACGTGGCGCGGCGCAGGCCCCGCGCTGCTTGCCGCACCCTATACGGCATAAGGGGAAAGACGATGACCACGGCAAACCGGCGGCAGCTTATGTCGGGCACGGACTTACCCTCGTTGCGGGCATGGTGCCGACCCCGCGTCTTCGCGGCGGCTCCGGCCGCCGGCAAGCCCGATGTTCATCGGCACCGGCGGGCACGGGCACACCTTTCCCGGCGCCTCGCTGCCCTTCGGCATGGCGCAGCTCAGCCCGGACACGGACAATGCCCGCTGGGATGCCTGTTCGGGCTATCACCGCGACGACGCGTCGATCATGGGGTTCAGCCCACGCATCTGTCCGGCACCGGGATCGGCGACATGCTGGACGTGCTGGTCGTGCCGAGCCGCGGCCCCTCAAATTGACGCCGGGCAAGCTCGGCGACCCTGATCTCGGCTATCGACAGCGCTTCTCGGAGGAATTTGCCGAGCTGGTTATTACCGCGCGCGACTGGAAAAGCGGGGTGCAGGCCAATTGACCGTTACCGGCGCGTCGGCCTCCATCGCTATCGCTTCCCGCAGGGGGCGCAGGGGCACATCCTAATCGACTTCGCGCATGTCATCGTCGATAGCTGGGACAAGGGCGAGGTGATCGAGCGGGCTTCGCTGGCATTGGACGCCGATGGCGTGCTGACCGGAAGCCGGACGGTCAATCGCTGGGCCAGAGGGCGCGATATCCATTTCGCGATGCGGTTGTCGCGCAAAGCCTGACCGCATGCAGTTCTTCGGCGATGGCGACACACCGGTCGCCGGTAACGCCCGTGACGTCAGCGGTCGCAAATTGAAGCTCGCTTTATTCTTCGATCAGGCCGTGGGGAGCCGATCCTGATCAAGACAGGCCTCTCCGCCGTGTCCGTCGCAGGCGCGCGAAAGGCGCTGGCCGAAGCACCCGGCTGGGACTTCGACGCACAATGTCGTGCGGCGCGATCGCTTTGGGCGAAGGAACTCGACTGTATCCGCGTGTCCGGCGGCACCGAGGCGCAGCGCACGATCATGGCCAGCGCACTCTATCATGCGCTGCTGGCGCTGACGCTGTTCTCGGACCGTGACGGCCGCTATGTGGGCATGGACAGGCAGGTGCATCAGGCTCCGGTCGACCAACCCGCGTTCAGCACCTATTCGACGTGGGACACCTATCGCGCACTCCATCCATTGCTGACCCTCATCAAAGCCTCGCCCGAGCCGCCCTCTTCACCACGACCTCGTCCGCCAGACACAGCAGAGCCCCTATGGTCCGCCAGTCTGGCAGCTTCCAGGGCGTGAAACCGGAACGATGATCGGCTGGCATTCCGTGTCGATCATGGCGGAGGCGAAAGCCAAGGGGATCGAGGCGGATTACGCCGCCGCTTGGCCCAATATCCGCCGACGCGCCTTCGATCGGGCATTCGGGCGATTCCGACGGTTCCGCTCGGCCGCGGGGATTATTACGACCGCGGCTATATTCCAGCGGATCTGGTGGTCTGGAATCGGTCAGCCGTACGCAGGAATATGCCTATGACGACTGGGCAATGGCGGTACTGGCCGAGGCGGCGGGTGAGCGGGCGATGCCGAGGCATTGCGGCGGCGCAGTCGCAATTACCGGAACGTGATAGATGCCAAGATCGGCTTCGCCCGGCCTAAATTCGCCAATGGCCAATGGTGGGCGCCCTATGACCCGATCCAGCTAGGCCATATGCCCAAGCCCGGATGGCGCGATTATACCGAGGCTAATGGCTGGCAGGCGACCTTCCTCAACCAGCATGACGTGCACGGGCTGATCGCCCCTATGGGCGGCGACAAGGCATTCCGGGCGCGTCTGGACGCATTGTTCTCAGCGCCCTCGACCCTGCCCGACAATGCGCCGCCGGACATCTCGGTCTGGTTGGCCAATATGCGCGGCAACGAACCCAACCAGCACGTCGCCTATCTCTGTGCCTATGCGGGCATGCCACGGAAGACGCAGGCGATGGTCCGGCGTCTGCTGAACGAGATGTACAGGGCCGAGCCGACGGCGTGATCGGCAATGACGATTGCGGGCAGACAAGCGCGTGGTTCATCCTGGAGCGCACTGGGCTTCTATCCGGTGGATCCGGTCAGCGCCGTCTATGTCTTCGGATCGCCGCTCTTCGACGATGTGGAGGTGGATCTACAGAACGGACGAACACTGCGCATTCGGGCGCAGGGCAACGCACCCGACAGACCCTATGTCCAGTCGGTCTGGTGGAACGACAAAGCACGGACTCGAAACTGGATTTCGCACGCTGATCTCATCGGGGCGGTGGCTCGTATTCAAGATGGGCGGAAAGCCATCACGCTTCGGCACCGCCCCGGCGGATCGGCCACCCTCGCTGTCCTCGCCACGAACGTGATGTCCACGGCGTCGGACCGGTCATGACGCTGCGAAAACGGCGAGCGCTTCGCCAGAATGTGTCCTACTGATCATGGCGGTGTCTTCCAAAGCGCGCCCGGCTTGGGAAGCGAAAAATGGCTGAAGGGAAGGATCGCGGCGCCGACGGCCGGAGCGTCGGCGGATAGTGCGGCACGCGCGACCGGTGCGAGGCCGGGATGCCGTCACACGCTTCGGCCAGCCGGGTATTGAGACGGTTCGTCAGCCCATCAGCACGGCGGCGGGCAGCCGGCCGCCGACGAGGACGATCGCCGGATTCAACAGACAGTTGACCGCCGTCAGAGGTTCTACAAGTTGCGTTGCGGCGGCTTCGATCCACGCCTCGACGCTGTCCTGAACCGCATGGCCGCCGGTGTCGTTGTCGCATGGGATGTCGGCGAGCGCGAAGCCATCCCTGTTTAAGTGCATGGCCAGACCGGAACGGGATACCAGCGTTTGCACCTGCGCGCCTGTAGCAGTTCGGAGGAAACCCTCCCCGCTGCGCCCGTCTGCCCCGCGAATATAGGCATTATCAACGACCACGCCCCGCCAAGTCCCGAGGATATCAGGATGTGAAGAAGCTGGCATGACGCTGTCCTAGGCCGAATTGCATTTCGCCCATCGCGGCGGCAGCAGCGTCGTTCTCGGTGAACACCGGAAGCGCGAAGGGCGGGCAAGAGCTTTGCCATGTCGACCTCATCCCAATCAGCATAGGCAGCCGGTCGGCCAGGGAGATCGATACTCCAGGCTGATCGGGGCTGGCGACGCCGAGTCCGACCAGTTGATCGACGGTGATACGCGCAGCCTGCGGCATCTTACAGATCGACGTGCGGTACAGCGTCGCGCAGCCTGCCGGGGAGCGCGAACGCGATATCCTCAGAG
>CAHIKZ030004534.1:0-28113 GCA_903632075.3 Acanthosepion pharaonis
GGCTGACGGGCTCGTCGGCGAGGAGCGCTACCCGCGCTGAGAATGTGAGCTCGGCCGTAAGGCGAAAAGCTCCGCGGTAGGGCTGTTCGTCGAGTGTCTGTGGTTTGTGCTCCGGCATGATCGGCAGCACGGGGCGATCGACGGTTAATGTAACTGGTCCTGAAGAGGCTCGGCGCCAGCAGCGCCCGGGTGAGATCGCGCAGCACGGTGAGGAACTGGCGGCGGGCACCGGCTCCATCCCCGGCAAGCATGCAGGATGCCCGGAGCAGCGCCTTGCGGACCTCCCCGTCAAACGCAAACAGGATCGGCAAGCGCCGCAGCCGTCTCTTCCGGCTCGAAATACGCCCGCTGGTGTCGGCTGCGTCCAGCGGCTTGCTCCCAGCGGGTGCCGCACCGCCGCACACGAACTCGATGCCATCTGACCAGATGAACCGCGGCGCGTGTCTCGATGACAAACGCCGACAGTAATCCTGTCGCCAAGCGCGATGCTGGTGACAGAAGACGATCGGCAGCGCCGCCTGCGTGCGTCGGGTAAGCTCCGCCCGCCTCGTGCGCTTCGGGCAAGGCAGTAGCGGCGCAGGCGCGATCGAGTTCGCTCGCGCTCGGCCGAAACCGTCGATGCTTGGCAACCAGTCCACCGCCAGCCGGCCAGCGGCGCTTGACCCGAGATTGAGCACGACATCCAACGCGACCCGAAGACCGGCCAAGACCTTCTCGCCTCGTGCGGATCCCAGCGGACATCCGCTGCGCCTTCGGACCGGCTGCCGTAGCTCTGCCTCGAAGCTCGGCGACCGATACATCGTAGAAGGCCGCGGTCCGTCCGAGCGAGGATGAGCGGCAACTCGTCGGAACGAGGACGCGGCGCGAACGGCAGCGCTCCGCCACGGCCGGCGCCGTCGCCCGCCCGCGTCCACGGCGCTGGGCTAACGCCTTCATGCTGACGGAGGAAGCACAAGGTCGTCGGCGTCGAGGTCACTGCTTCGATACGCTCGGTGCCGTTCTCGATTGCCTGCACAGCGAGCGTTTCGACGAGCCGGAAAGATGCGGCGGTGTTCCTGTCGCTGAGGTCGAGGATAGCGGTGCGGCATCGCTCCTCTCCAGCTGAGATGATGGTTGCGCAGAGGCAGGATCGCGGCGAGCGTGACCGTCAGCAGGCGAAATGGCTCGTCGTTCTGCGGACTGGACCAGCCGACGCGTCGAACCGCTCGGCCAGTGCCGCATCCGTGAGCAGCGCGCGCGCGCCTCGTGGTTGCCGGGCAGACGAGCGGAATTCGCAGGTCGTTGGCCAGATAGCGAAGCGTGTTGAGGAAGACGCTGCTGCGTGGCGTGCAGGCCAGCATGTAGTTGATCTCGTCCGGATCAGCACGAGCACCCACCTGCCCCATGATCCGGCGGCAGCTGCCGGCGGGCTCTGGACGTCGCCGCGCCCCGCAAAGCCGGCGCTGCTTCTGTCGAACCTCCCAGAACTCGCCATCGGTCGGCTGTGGCGGCAGCTGAACGGCCCGACCAGGATCGTCGTTTCCGTTGTGTCGTTGAACCCGCGGGTTCTCCGCCTCAAGCGCTCGACGATGCGGGACTTCCCCATCCCGGTCTGGCCGTAGATCAGAGGCACGGCATGCGCGCGTGCGCGGCGGGTAGCGTAGCATCGCATCATCCGGTCTTGCGCACGGTTTCCGCCGGGAAGCCGAGCCAACGATCCATGCGGATCCGTGCAATTACCTCTTTGTCGGCCCATCATCGCACGCTCGCGGTAGTCCTCAACAGATGCGACAGATCGCTCATCTGGGCATCTCCCGACGGCGTACGGTAGCGCCTGCCGATCACCGCCCCATCCGTTCCTGAGGCACCCGGCAGAGCTGGCTCTGTCCTCTCAATGGTGGGCTTGCACCGCTGCTTCTGGCGCGCCGTGCATCAGCCAAGGCTGCCCTTGTCCTCCTGGAGCGTGAGCCGTGCGGCCTTCGTCTTGTGAGCGGCTCGCTGCCGATCGCCGCTGTGTCTCGACCGCACGGAAGATCAGCGTCCGTCGACTGCTTGCTGACCACGCTCGCGCAGGGTGCGAACCGCCTCCTTCTGTTCCCAGCGGGTGGTCGCCTGCCGCCGGAGGTCACGATAGGGCACCGAGGTGCTCGCCACGGAGCCGAGCCAGATGCGAGAAAGGCTGCGGGTCCCACCCGATCGGCATGGCCTGCCCGGGTCGCGTGTACCAGCAGGATAAAAAGGTCATCCCAGTGGCGGGAACAGCCCGATGCCGTGCGGGTCACCGCGTAGTTCGCAAGGCAGGAAGCCAGCGGAGAAGCTGCGCGATCGACCGGCAGCCGCGCGCCAGCTCCCTGCCGTTCCATCGCTTGCCTGTGCGAGCGCCGGCGGGATGCCGATGCTGCGAAGTCGCTCTGCATGGTACGGCCCATCGATCTGTGCGGCGAGCCAGCTTCCAACTCGCCCAGCGTCAAGGAATGCTTGGGCTTCGAGTCGTATTCGCCTCGCTCCCGCCACGTTGGAGAACGTCGTGCCGGGCAGAAGATGACAACGCCATCACTGTCCCGATCAGCCGCTCGATATGGCCACCGAAGTGCGGACGCCGAACCGGACGATACTCGAGCGAGATCGTGGGCACGGCAGCCCCCGTACCAGAGCGTCGAGCGGTGCTCGCGCGCATTGTCGAGGTGTAGCCGATCCATGAGACCCTGATTGTCCCAAGGTGCCTCCATGCCGCGCTGGCCAACCAGCAGGTCTTGGGGAGGGCAACAGCGCATGCACATTTAACCGAGCCACGCCGAGGGTGCAAGCATATCGAGGTGGAACCCCGGTACCGTGCGGCTCGCGATATCGATCATCAGCGTGAGCACGGCCGACCGATGGGCTTTCGATACAGATCGTCGACGACGATCACGTCGACCAGCGATGCGATCCGATTGCACGAGCTCCAGCGCGTAGCTGGCATCCAACACGCCTCGCGTCGGCTTACTCTGTCAGCGGCGGCTTTGGACCCTTGCCTGCGGGCCGTGACGGTCTGGGGAGGCAGTCTGTCCAATCGTGCTTGGATTGCCTTGGTGCTGGGCACCTTCAGCCCGATCTTCTGCGCCTCATGTCGGAGCCAGCGGCGAGCGCCTGCACGTTCGGCTTCCGAGGGTGAGATAACACTCCGCGATGCCTCGGGCGATCAACTGCTCGGCAGCAGATGAGAGCCGCCGCTCTCCCTCTCCCGCCCTCGCGGGCGCGGCAACAGCGAAGCGGCAACGGGCGACGCCTGATAAAGCTGGAGAAGCTCATGAAAACGGGCGCGACCCAGCCCAAGCTTATCCAGCGAAGGCTGGCGGCTGCGTTGCCCGGGATGCGGGTCAGCGCAGCAAGTGGGCGGATGATCTTCTCGCGGCGGTGCGCTTTGCCCAATTAGCGTCGCTCGCCGTCTTCAGGTCCGCGGTTCGTATGGTACGACGCCTCGGCTGATCCAGCGGCAAGCGTCCGCTCTTTTTGGGAGAATATCCACCATTTCAGGAGTGGACTGATGGGCGACGCTTTCGCCGTGTGCGTCCACCGTTTCAGGACAACTGACAAACCCTCCCAAAACGCCAGAATGTTTTTAGCAGGAATCGTCTTATCGCTAATTACTACATAAGTGACATTGGCTGCATGAACGGTCCACCCTCGAGACAATGTCGGATCTGAATGGATTGGCATCCAAGCGAGATTTGTGGCATGAAAAGGTAATTGATGTCATTCGAGACGTGATGGTGGTGGAAATGGTCCAGGTTAACATAACTCCCATCGGGCGCATGAGTTTGCCATCGACATTCGTAAGCGGCTTGGCTTGGAGAATGGCGGCTCGGTCATCGTCGAGGAACAGAAACGGGCGTCGTTCTGCGCACTGTCTCGCAGGCGGTGGCGCGGGCGCAGCCATCAAGCGCTACACCGAAGGGCAACCCCAGACGCGACCGTGACAGCGTTTCTCGCCGACCGACACGCCGAGAGCGGTTGAATGAGCGGTCGTCCTCGATGCGTCTGCCGTGCCGCTGCCAAGGAGAACGCGGAGGGAGCGAAGGTGGCTGGAGATGACGGGATGCGGCGATCGGTGCGTTCAATCTGGCCGAGGTCGTTAGCCATTTGTCCGGTTAGGGCGCCGATTGAAGAAGCGGGAGATGCTCGGTGCCTTGCCGATGCGGGTTGTAGCCGCTGTTGGAGGCGCTGGCGTACGGGGGCTGGCGCTGCGCGCGCTGACTGCAGAAGCAGGGCTGTCGCGGAGATCGTTTCTGCCTTCCCCTCGCCAAACGGGAAGGCGTTCCCGCCTACACCGCCGATCAGGCACGGAAGAAGGTATTGCGACGCCGCCAAAAGTGAAAGTGACGGTCATTCGCCGATATGAGTACGCCTTCGCCGACCGCCCCTGGATCCGACGGCATTTTGTGGCAGCGATGTTCAATCTGCCGATACCGGCACAAAGGGGTTTGAGGGTTCGTGCGCGATTTCGAGGAGTTGCTGGGCCAGAGCTCCGGCTGGCGAAGTCGGGACACCAGCACGGAATGGATGGCGCGAACGACGCGCCAGCCAATGGCCTAGCGATCGGCTTTGAAGGCAAGAAATACGGTTCAATAGCAACGTTTCGGTGGCTGGAGGTCCAACGCAGATTTCGGACGCTGCGGTCAACATAGATGCGTTGGACCTCTGGATCCTGACCACCACCACCCATCACCGGACCGACCTCTCAAATTTCGCGAAGTCGGCGCCGAGCGTGGCATACAGGTTGAGGTCCTCGACCCGTCGGGGCGCGAGGATCGGCCGAGTTCGCTCGCGCTGCTGGCTGCGTCCGCCCCTAACGCCGTCAAAGCCCATCTTGGCGAAGGCCCAGCGATAACCGGTTATCTTGCTGCGATCGCGGCGGACGACGACTTCGTGGCAGATTGCGCCTGCGTCTTCGAGCCGTTCCGGCGGACGACGTCGGCTATGCGTCGACAAGGGTCGCCGGTGCGCGCTGGCTCAAAAGGCCTTCGAGGATGATCGCGTCGCGATCGCGCAGCTTCAATGCTACGGCGGTCTCGATGCGCCCGGCACGATCCGGGTCGCGCGCGCGGCCCCAAGTGCCGCATTCGAGCAGATGGTGGACGATGCGTCCCTCCTCCCCTCTTGCTGTCTCGGCGCTGAGGGCGTGGGCAAGAACGGAGCTTCCCTTTGGTGGCAGGAGAAAATGGCAGCGTCCCCGATGCGCTTCCGCTCACGATCGTCGTGCCTGCGCGTGGTCTTGTCGCACCGCCCCTCATGCCCCACACCGCTTCCTCGCCAGACTGATCGCTCAGCGTGTTCGAGGTGCCATGACGAAGATTTCTGGGAGCGCAGGATGCTCTGGACCGAGCACCTGCTCAGGCGCCGCGCATTCTGCTGGTGATCGACGGCCTCAACCGGGAGGTCAATTTTACCGACTGGCAGAAGGTCATACAGCCATTACAGGCTGGTGGGCCGAAAGGGTCATGTTGATCGCCATGACCTGCCGAAAGAATATTGGGAGGATGACCTCAAGTCCCTCGCCAACCTCCTGCCCTGCATGGCCGGTGACGGTCGAGGATTTCCACGGAGACCGAACTCGACGAAATGCTGTCGCTACCGCGTTCCTCGCTCGGGTTGAGCGAAGCTCCTCAAGCTGATGGCGATCCCCGCTATTGCCAGCTGGCCATCCAACAGCGCGCGAACACATCTTCAGGCAAGCGGCGACATTACGATCGAGCGCCTGATCTAATGAGGATTTGGCACCGTCTTAACCTCCATGGTTCAAATCTCACGCCGAAGTTCTGAAGATTTCCATCAGTTCCTCGCTCAGGAGGGTAACCGGCCTGCGCAGCCATCGAGGATGACGCCGATGCCAATTGCACCTGACGCTGCAAGGACATGATCGAAGCGCGGATCGGAAAGTGGAACCGCCGAGCCTGCCCTTCAAACGGCACTCAGCGAGATCATTTCAGGCAGTGGGTGGACCGTGTGCACAGGAGCGCGCACCGCTTTCGTTTGAAGAAGGATCGTGTGCCCTCTGGCGCTGGCCCTCGCGCTCATCGCCGATCTGGACCGGGCAGGGCGCAGGACGCGCGGATCGACTGGCGCAGTTCATGGAGACGCTGCGCGGCACCGACCGGGGCGTCGATATCCTGCGCTGGGCAGTCACCGCTTCTCTTGTACGCCAGAGTGCTTCAGTGAAACCTTCATGCTGTTTTGCTGCCATGACTGGTTCTTCCAGCAGAATTTCGGTCGGCATGATTTTGCCACGCTGACCCGATTGATCCTGGTGCGCCGGAGCAGTTCCCAGATTTCGCCGAGCAGATCTGGCTACGATACAATAGCTCTCTTCGTGACGAACATCTTCATCGGCATTCACGGACGCGCAACATCCGGTCTTCCGCGATGCAGCCAACCGCCTGTCAGGCCGTCGGCTATTACTGGGTCGATGCCACCCCGGCTCCGGATCGCAGAGCGGAAGCAACCAGGGATGACGCGCTGTGACCACCACGGCGCTGGAAGAGCGGCATCAACGCTGGTCGGCTGTGGAGAGGCCTTGGCTCTGCAATCAGCACGACGCTGCAGAAAGTTGAGGCCCGAGCGGAACGAGCGCGACTATAGCGGCTTGGCAGGGAGAGCGCTTGGCATTCTGTCCATGTTGCCGCGACAGCCCTTTCTGCCTGCTATTTTGAGCTGGGCTGCCTCGCGTGCCATCAGCGAGGCGCTTGGCCCGTTTGACGCAATGGGATGGGTGTTGCGGATCAATCCTGTCGACGGCGAAGAGACGGCTGCTACTCTTCTGGGGCTAGCGCGCCGACTGATTGATAGCGCGGCGATGACGTGCGTCGGTCGCGACGTTGCCCGCCTTCTTCTCGACGGCCTCGCCTCGCCGGATGCAACCAAGCTGCGGGCTGAGCTGCCTGCCGTGGGCGGCGCACTGGTTCAGACGCGCCACCGTCGATAAACGGTGTGGCCCGGCCGGAGGTTGCGAGCGGCAGGACGGGGAGCGAACCTCTCGAGCGGTTCATCCCGCTCAAGAGCTGGCATTCGATCCGAACGTCACGCTGGCTCCAGAGGATCAGGGAACTCTACGGTCGCCGCGGCCGAAGACACCGATGCGTCCGCCGTGTTCCTGAGCGCTATGGGGCGGGGATTCAGCGGACTATGCCTTGCACAGTATGCCTGTGCTGGCGCGCTGGGGCCGAGGCGTTAACGGGTTTGATCCGGCGGATCTTTGCCAGCGCCGAGACGCGTCGCTTCGAATGAAGGTGAAGGCGAGAGAAACGCTCATCCGGCTGGCCAAGGAGATCGGCCGATACTGGCCGCTCCTCGATGCGGAGACCCACGAGATGTTCGCGCGATCCGTCGCCCCCATGCTGGAGCCTCGCTCCTCACCGGAAAGACAGCGACTGGCTCCATGCCCGGATATCGCGTCTGGCAGGGAAAACAGCGGCGCAGCAGATCGCAATCTTCAGAACGACCCCCCGGCCCTGTTTCTACGGACGAAGTCGCAGTCTTCGCCACCCCTGTGGAGGCGGACTATAGCTCCATCCGGCCTTTGCTGGCTGGTGAGCACCGTCAACATGGATTTTCCTATCTTGCCAGCGTCGACCTTAGCGAAATGCCTTCCAGCCTCGCGGAAGACCTTGTTGCCGACTTTGCCACCGACGGCGTGTACCCGGCGCTGCTCTTCCTGATCGCTCGCCGCAGCAACCAGCCCTCCTCCTTCGCGCCACGGTCGATACAGCAGTGAGCTGCGCTGCCGACACCGAAATCAATGAGGCGGCGAATGGGTTGCTCGTGTTGATCGCGGCCGCCAGACGACCCGGTGCCTGACCTCGACACGCGCATCGATCCGGTCGCGTGGGCGCGCGAGTTCAAGATGAGCCCGACGATGAGGACGCGCTCGACCATTTCGAGGCGTTCGTCCGGACGCAATCGGCAGCAGTCGTTTCCTGACGGCTTTGGCAAACAGGTTTCATGGCTGAACGCCAATGAGGCAATGTAATCTGGCCGAACGGCGCGGCCCCGCTTGTCGCGGCCATCGATGCCCTGCTCGCGCGGCGCGGAACATGCGTTCGCGTTCGACAATTTCCAGTCGTGACCGCGCTGCGCGCTCTGATGATGAAGCAGCCCGAAGAGGGCGCGAGTAATCTAGTCAACGCTCTGTCCCCATTACAAAGAGAGCAGCTGGACTAAGATGGACAGCTTTGAGAGCCTGCCCTTTTACGGCGACCGGTCCGGATGACCCGGCACTGCGAACAGGTTCTCGAAGATGCGAACACGGATCACGCGCTGGCTTCCGTCGCCCGGTGGGCGACAGAGGGCGGTGGCTTCGGCTCCTCGACCGGATGTTCGCACGGTTGGAAGCCCGCTCGCCGGCGACATCGCTCGAGCGTTCGATCTTGGCCGCTTCCTCGACCTGGCCCCGATGCAGATGGCTTCTGGCAGCGAGCGAGGGGCGATCCAGACCTCAGGCTGGTTGCAGGAGACGCAGGACAAAGGCAGAGAGAAGCTATCGCCGACGGACCGCCGCTGGTCACTGGCGTGACCGGTTCATGTCGGGCAACGACCCGGACAAAGGCCTTTTGCCTCCCTCACCCTCTTCCTTGCATGCGCCGATGATCGACCACGGCGTCATTGTTCGAGCGAGCTATCGCAGCGCGCGGGTTCGATGGACTTCCGTTTGAAGAGTCGGCGATCTGGCATACGGCGCGCCGCGATCGAGACCGCGTCGAGAAGCGAAACGACCAAGAATCTGGATAAGCGGCTCTATTTCACCGACATCTGCAGGAGACCCATGCACCTTGGGCGTGCCCGGGCGCGTTCACTGCCGGACTGAGAAGAAGCAGGCCTCGGCGGCAGCTATCAAAGAATCAATATCATTCAGAGAGAGTTTCACGAAAAAACGTTGAAATGGCCATGAAAGCCTCATATCTACGGCTCGTGAGGAACCCTTATGCTGTTCGAAGACGAAATTGAGAACTTCTTCTCGATCCGCGACAAGCAGGTTGTTGACCTGCGTGTGGCGGCAAACGCGCCGATTTACCCGGCGTCTCTCCCGATCTGGCCGGGGCGCGTCTGATCGCGCGCCCAAGGTCGTGGCCATTTTCGGTCCGGAACGCAGCTGGCAAATCGACCATTTTGCGAGCGCTATCGTTTATCTTTCGTTCGCGCGCGAAAGTTTCCAACTCTCGCCGACCAGCCGCCTCCCTATGAGCGGTTCAACAGCGTGGAAGGACAATCAGCGCCGACCCGTCGGAGCCTGTCGTTTGGGGTCACTAGCGAACCCGAGGACGAAGACCTCCCCAGCCTGTCGTTATACCTATTCGTTGGAGCTGGGCGGTTCAGACGCAGCGCAGCAGGTCGTGTCAGGCCTTCCTATTAGTGGCCCCGAGCCTGCACGTCGAAAGGTGCGGCTTTTCGAAGCGAAACGCTGAGGTAAAATGGTGGCGGCAGCGCGTTTCAAGCTGCCGGGTTTCGGCAAGCGCTGGAAAAAGGTGTTGCGCCCAATGCGAGCGTGATCGCGACCCACTTGCCCGCTGAAGCATCGATCGCCACCCAGCTTTGGGGAGGCGGCGAACACGATCGTCAAATATCTGATTGAACGCTCTGACGGTGTCGAAAGGCAGATGGTTCGTCACTATGCAGAGAACCCCGGTCAGTGGGAGGCGCTCAAGCCAAAATCGAACGTATTGATCTGGGCATCCGTACCATGCGGGTGAAAGCAGCTAACGGGCCGGTCGCGCTTTTTCACGCACGAGGGCCATGACGGTCCAATGCCGCTCGTCCTCGAAAACCATGGTACAAGGATGTTTCTGCGCCTACCCCTTCCTGCTTCGGGCACTGGAAACCGGGGAATTGCCGTGATGGACGAGCTGGACACGGCTATCCATCCGTTGATCCTCCCCGAAAATCCTGCGCTGGTTCTGCCCAAGCCGGAACCCGCGACGCGCAGCTCTGGATGACCTGTCTGCGCGTCTCTCCTTGAAAGAACTCATCAAGGAGGTGCTGTTTTGCAAGTCGCCGGACGGCAGGACGGAGGTCTACCACCAGGACGTCGGGCTGTGCGACGTGACGGGCTAATACCGCAAATATCTTGGCGGCACCACGGTGCCCTCCCCAGATCGGATGAGCCGCCAGAAGCGCAAGGTCGTCCCCCGCAGCGCCGCCGTATCTTTGTCGGCTGCGAGGGCGAAAGCGAACAGGGGCTATGTCGCGCTGCTGACCCGGCTCGCCGAAACGCAGCGGCTCGCCGTGCATCTCGATGCCGTCCCTGCCACAGCCAGGCGGTGAGACCCTCCTCGCTTGTGGACTGGCGATCAAACGTGCCAGTGAACGGAAAAAGCGCCACGGGGCATTCGAGGGGCGCTTCATTTCTGTGATGATGACAAGCTGGGGCATCAGCCCTGACCGGGATGCCCGCATCGCTCCTGCGGCCAACAAGGCGGGCACCGGATCTGATCTGGCAGCACACTTGCCATGAGGCCTTGCTTCTGCGGCACCTCGATGGGTGCGCGCAGCGGCAACCCGGGCGCTCCCAACCTTTGCGATAGCCTGCGCTTTCCACAGAAGCAGCCTGCCTATCGTAAGGCTATGCCGGCGGCGCGCTGCAGGCGGATCGACCATGAGGCGATCGCACGAGCAGCGGCAGTTGAAGCGGCGCTCGCTGGCCTTCTTGCAAAATCGGCCTTATTGAGGCCTCGACTTTAGCAGAAAGGAACTTCGATGAATAATAACTTTGAACGGCAGACGCCTCGCGGCGAGCAAGCGACGAGGCAGACGCGCAAGGCGGTCGATGCCGTGTTCGCCGCCATCACCGACGCGGCAGCCAGGGCGAAAAGAAATCGCTATCAACGGCTTCCGGGAAGTTCAAAGGTGAGGACACTCCCGAGCGTGAAGGCCGTAATCCTTCCACCGGCGCGACCATCACTATTGCCGCAGCCAAAGCTCCGCTTCACCCCGGCAAAGGCTGTCAGGATCGCCTGAACGGTTGATCTATTGCGCAGGGAGGTGGAACTCCCCTCCCTGCCCTGTTGAATCGCTTACGCGCGCCCGATCGCCAAGCCCCAGAAAGCCTCAGTCCTCGTCGTCGGGTTCGAACCGCTCGGTTGCGACACATGTGTGAAGCTTTCCCGTCAAGCGGGCCTTCTTTCCCCACCGGCACATAGTCGCCGTAGAACCGGCAAGCCGTCGCAGGTTGGCACCAGCCAACATCATGTCATGCCGCTGCTTCGTTAGAAGAGCCTCGACATCGATTTCAGCGATAGTTGGTTTCGACATTGGTTTTCCCCTTGTTGGCAAATCAAGGCACTGCGCGCACCGGAATGCTCAAGGCGCGTTCGGAGGATTCCTTCTGAAGGTTGATGGGCGCTGCTGGATGATCGTGACGATCTGCATCGACCGAAATTCGCTCTCTGGAATGCTGTAATCACGGTCCATGAACCGAACAGCGAGCAGCGCTGACCGGTCCCCTTCTTCGCGACTTGAAACGGCGCAACTCTTTGCTTCTGCCTGCCGGTGCAGTTGGCCGTCCCCATCGGCGCAAACAGCTAAGGTGGGAATCGCGAGCAGGCCACGGTGCCTCACCATTTCGCCTACGGCGCGCAGCACCGCCTCGGCGATCTGAACACCAGTTCTACAACCACCTTGTCCTCTGCCTTTTTCAGCCCACGCCATTTACGACCATTACCTACCTGTAGGCGCTTGCAATCATAGCGGCGTGTGCTCGCAAACAGCGATTTCTGCCCGCTTTCTGCCATGGCGAGGGGCGTCCTGCTCGGAATATCTGCCGGTGTATCGCCATCGCCCGGCAGCGCTGCTTGCAAACAGGGTTTTGTGCTCACGCTCGTGCCAATGGCTCTCAAACCCGTAGCCGGCAAGCGCTTTTTGCGAAGCAGGTTTCCAGAACAGTTCTGACAAACGGCAGGCCACTGAAATGCGTTGTCGTCATGGCCCGCCCGCGAGGTCGTCAGAAAGGAAGGTTTTCGCGAACAGGGCCGGCGCGTCGTGCTGGGCGATGGAACCCCGCAAGCGGACAGGATGCGATGACCGGGACCGAAATGCTGGAAACGATGGGCGTCTCGACGCCCATGCGAACGCCCTGGCCTTACCGGGGCCTCGATATCGATCTGCTCGGCGGCATGTTCGACGTGATGCCCGACTTCAAGGCGTTGCTCGACGCCGGATGCAGCAGTGAAATCGACAAGAACGCTGGTCGCTTCCCGGTTTTGCATCGCTACGCCGTCATGCTCTCAATGTCGCCGAGGATCGCGGAAGGTTCCATCCAGGGTGCCGCGCTGACGCCCTGTTTCGCTGGCAGGGGATGTGAGCAGACCTTTATGATTGCGAGCAGCGCAGGATGATGTCGAGCACATTGGCAGATGGCGCAGGCAGATCGCCGAGCCGGTTGTCAGATAATCCGAGCAAAAAATCTGTTTGCAAGCAAACGCCGCTACGTGCAAGCACCTACGTGGCGGGTCTCGGCATGGTGCGCAGGACCGGAGGTGTGGCGCTGAGCCCGCTTAACCGCGCAGGCGCATCAGCAGCAGCGACGGTTCAGGATCAACACGCACTGGCGCAGCGTTTGGTTTAGCGGAGGCCGAACACGTAATCGACGCCGGCCGGCTCGCAAAAGGCCATGACCTCAGGTCAGCCGCAGGTGCCCGTCGCGCCGCGGATGGTGATGTGCGTTTCGGGCCAGTGCCGGCGCAGATGGCGCACCGGCGCCGGATGTGGCCGGCAGCTTCGGCGCCCGACGTGTGTCTTGCCCGGTGCGCAGTAGCATCGCCACCAGTCGGCCGGTGGCAGTGTCATCAGGCATGGATCGGCGGAAGCGGCGCTCGCCATGATGCGTTCAGGGAAGGAGAGCTGCGTATGCGCCGGAACAGCATCACGGTGTCATCGATATCCGGCGTCGCACCGCCGCCAACGCGGCGGGGTAACTGGCGCGTAAATGTCGATCATGGACCATCATCTGGCCAACTCGCGTATGGTGGCACATTTTCCCACCGGCTCATCGTTGGTTGGCTGGCCAGCCGCGCCCGATCCGGCAGCTTGCCCAGCGCCGGAGCGGAAGCGGATCGTCACGCAGAGCGTCGAGATCATCGGCGTCCTCGTAGCCGCACGATCGCGAACACGCGGGCGCAGTATGTCATCAAGGCGATGGATCACCCGCGCAGGATCGCGCGGTCGGCAATACCAAGCCGCAAGCCGCCGGCAGCCCCATCGCGCGCGCTTCCGGCTGTACCAGCAACAGAGCACCGCCATCCGGTGAGCCGACCTCCGTCGAACGCGGCTGTGATCTTCTTGCGCCCGATCGGCAAACGAAATCGGCGCGCTATCATCGCTCCGGCAGGTGGTCCGTGGCATAGTGCCTCGCTGCAGGAATGGCCCTGAACACCCATTTTTCACCAAAGCAATCAACCCGACTTCTTGCCAGCCCTTCTGACCAGAACCGATGGATAGCCAGTTTAGGTTCGCATCAGACTAACCGGATCAGAGGATGCGAAGCACTATCATTATTTTCGGTCGATGCTCAACCGGCTTCTTGGCCTCTCTGGCGCGGGCGAGTTGTGAATCGCCGTCGCTGCCTGCGCGGCCTGACCAGTACAACGCTGATCTGATCGAGACTTTCGACGACATGTCGCCAGCCGCGTACAAACCGCTAACCGAGGTCTGTTGATGGGCGTCGGTGACAACACAGCCGCCTTCGCCAGACTTCACGCCGATCCCGGCGACGAGTTGCGTATGCGGCGAGGAGCCAAAATGCCGGATACAGGGTATCAAACGAAGCGACGCCCATCTGCCAGTCAAGACCGCGATCTGATCGCCTTCGATCGATATCTGGTTCACCGCTTCCCTTGATGACGTCGACACGAGCCCTAAATAAGCCCGCGCCTCATCAAGCCGGAGAGTTCCGGGCGACGCTGCGCCAGCAGCATCACCCGCGCGCCATAGGGGCGGAGGAACTCGGCCTCGGCAGCACCATGATCGTCACAGCCCAGCACAGCGATATTGGCGCCCTTGGCACCGTAAGCGTCGCACACCGGGCAATAGCGGATCAGGCCCGCGCCAATGCAGCATCGTGCGACGCCTGAGGGCGTGAAGGCCGGTGATTTCGGACGCCGGTCGCCAAGATCACGGTACGGCCTTGCCAGCTTGTCGTTTCCGTCGCGACGAGACCCGACATCCTCGACGACCGCGGGCGAACCACCTTGCCCTGCTCGATCGTCGCGCCGTAAGCCGCCAATTGCCGTTTCATCCGCGATAGCAGATCAGCACCACCAATCCCGTCTGGAAAGCCCGGCATTGTGTGTGACCGCGGATCGAACTCACGCCCCGCTCCCGCGTCGATGACGACACAGTTGCGTAGAAAGCGCCGAAGATGGGTCGCGGCCGTCAGTCGGCGGGGCCCCACCGCCGATGATGATGCAATCCACGTTTTCCTGCGACGTCGACGTGTCGGCTGCTGTACGCATAAACCATTCTCAAGCCGGCTCTAGCGCGCTCTATTCACATTGCGTGCGCGGCGTTCGTCCACACGCCGGGTGTCGCGTGGGATGATTCCTGTCCGAATACGCCCGACAGTCGTCATCAACAAAGTCGGATGGTGTCGCGCAGCTACGCTTCCGTACGAACAAGCTCGAACAGATCGGCGCGTCAGTGGCCGCCATGACCGCCGCCCCCACCGCTGACCGAAGCCGCCGCGATGGCCGAAAGCTGCCACCGTGTCCATAACCACCGCCGTGAAGTCCGAAGCCGATCCCAATCAACCATAGAAGAGGCGACCCATAGCCGGGATAGCCATAATGGGGATCGTATGCCCCCCCCCGATAGCGCGCATTATATGCCAAATTTTGGGCGGGCACCGCGATCATGCAAGCTTGCACATTTTGCGCGGCTGGGTACCAGGTCCCCCAGGACCGGGGCGTGGCTGGAGCGCGCGTCCGGCAAGGGCTGCTGCAGCTCCGGCGTATTACGGCACTGCGAAATGGGCGATGTTACGGCTGGGCGGTTCGACAGGTCAGCGCACCCGCCGAGTGCCGCAGTCGAAGTGCGCCAATTCAGAATCTGCATTGTTGACATGCAGCCTCCATCGCGGGCTGGATCACGATAGTCGCCAAGGCTGCAAGGCGCATGCACCGCCTCCAAACGCTGCTGAATCCGGGCGCTGGCGGAACCACCGACTGACCGGGCGCACCAGAACCGCTCATATTATTAAATACGCAATCGGCGGTGAAACCGCGCGGCACGCCGCCCAATCACTCCATCACTGCGAGCAGATCGTCGACCGTCGTGGTCGCGAACGCGGTGAAGCTGTCCCGCCACTGCGTAGGGGGCAGTAGATCGCGGCCGACGACGAGCGCGCCGCAGCTGTAGACGACATTAGGAACATAGCCGTCGCGCTGTTTGGGGAAGGGAGCCAGAACCGGGCGAGGCGTCCGCGCCAAAAGCTTCGAGGGGGTCGTTTTGTCGAGCAGGCAGGCGCCGATGCAGTAGTTGCGCACCGTGCCAGCCCCGTGCGTCAAGACAGGCCAGCCCTCGTCCACCTCGATCGGTGAGCCGCAATTGCCCATCTGGACAAACTCCACGGATACCGCGGCTCGATCAGCTTGGCGCCACCGCCCCAGTGGAGGATGTCGTCGATCTCAGTAGCCAGATGTTCTTGTTGTCACGGCGACCGAGCATCGCGCGAACAGGCCATCGATCCGACGGGGAAAAGCGCCATCCCCTTGCCCAATGAGGGCATCGCCGGTAAGCGCGCGCATCCGGAACGTTCTGAAGTCGGTCGTGGTCAGTAGCTCCCGATCGCGCCTCCGCGCCGCTGAACGCAGTGTATGTACCATAGTGGCGAATGCCCGCGTCGCCTTCGTCAAAGCGGACCAGCCTGAGATCCTCGATCCCTCGGCGTTGCATGACACGGGAAACAGCACAGTTTCCGACAAGGTCTCGCTGCCGTCATACCGAAAAGCCGGGCGAGGTCGTCTGTATCGGCACGCTCGATAATGGGCTGCATCGACACCGAGCTGGGATCGTCCACAACCAGCGTGCCGCCCGGCTTCCACCGCCCGTACGGAAGGTAACTGAAGACAGATGGCCTCGCCGATCCCGTCCGCGGCGAGAGGATAACCGAACCTCGCCATCGCCAACGTCGCTTTGGTCGGGATGCAGCACGGCGCTGGGTTGAACAACGCCGCTTCTCTCGGCAGGCGTATTCCTGACTGAAATAGGCCGATCAGTCGGCGTCGCGCATCGTCGCAGCGATCGCGCCGTCGGAGAAGTGATCGGCGACCTCGTCAAAACGCCGCCGCAGCATCGTGTCGACGTCGCGGTGGTTCTCATCGAGGACGCGGTGACGCCCTCCAGCTGACAGGTCGGCTCCGCCTCGCCGAACGACGGGATCAGATTGACCGTTTTTCACCAGGTGCGGGTCGTGCCAGCGTCGAAACCTCGCGCAGATAGCCGGGCTCCAAACAGCACGGCGGTACGCGACGGGTCGGGCCGTAGCGTCACATGAGGAAAACAGGCTTAGCGCGCTGGGTCATGTCTGGCTTTCTGGTGCGGTATGTGAATGGGCGGGCTTGGCCGTAAGCGGATCCTCGTGGAATCGTGCCAGCTATTCATCGGTTCGGTCAGAAGGTTGGCGGGAGTGGTTTAAGCGATTTGCTTTGATGCAAGGAAAATGGGTGTCTGGAGGCCATTTCCTGCGGCGAGGCAATTTATGCCACAGACCACACCCGCCAGGGAGGGATGATAGCGCGCCGGGATTTTCGTTTCAGCGATCAGGCGCAAGAAGATCACAGCCGCGTTCGACGGAGGTCAGCTCACCTCCGGATAGCGGTGTTCTGCTGCTGCTGGGCCGAGCGCGCGATGGGGCTTGCCGGCGGCTTGCGGCTGCATTGCCGATCCGCGCGATCCTGCGGGTGATCCATCACCTTGATGACATACTGCGTGCCCGCGTGTTCCGCGTCGCGTGCAGCCGAGACGCCGATGATCTCGACGCTCTGCGTGACGATCCGGGCTTGCACGGCGCTGGGCAAGCTGCCGGGATCGGGCGCAGGGCTGGCCAGCCAACGCGATGAGCCGGTGGGAAATGCGCCGACCACACGCGAGTTGGCGGGATGATGTCCGCGATGATCGACATTCACTGCGCCAGTTACCCTGCCGCGCCGGCGGCGGTGACGCTGGATATCGATGATGATCTGCCCGCTTCGGGTGGTCCCGTCTCTGTTATTTTGGATCTCATGAAGGTTTTGAAATGGTAAGAGGCTGCAAGCCGGAAGAGATCATCGGTGCTGCGGAAGCTGAGATCGTGTTGGCGCAGGGCGGGACGACAGCGGATGCGTGTCGGCGGATCGCGGTTACCGAGCAAACCTATTATCGCTGGCGCAGTGGGAGTATGGCGGTCTGAAGACCGGCCGGGCCAGCGGATGAAGGACCCGGAGAAGAGATCTCAGGCTCAGGCGGGCGATTTCTGATCTTGAGAGCCCGACCATAATTGAGTTTTGCGATACGGCGTCATGCGCCTGATGGAACGATGATGAGCGGAGGGCTTCGGAGGCGCGACGGACGCCTCCCATCTTTGGCGAGACGCCGACATCGGTTGAGCCGCGTGATGGTGCGCTGACGACCCAGCGCGCCGGGGCAGACGACGAAGCGGTGGGCATCGGAACGCCGGACGTCTCGATGGCGAGGTGGTCGATGTGCGCGATGGCGGCGGCCAGTTTTGCCCGGCATAGCCGCCATCGGCGAAAACGGCTCAGGGACGGATAGCGTCGCGACAGCGTTCGATGAGGTCCGGTGCCGTCGCGGTCTGGATGTCAGCGAGAGCACCAGTCCGTCGAGGAGGTTTGCCGGCCGTGTCGGTCGCGATAGGCGCTTGCGGCCCTGATCTTCTTGCCGGCATCATGGGCGCGGCCACCCGCTTCGGTGGTCGGACCAATTGGCTGGTCGATGATGCCCGCAGTCGGTTCTGCCTCGCGCCCTTCGGCAATCCGTACCGGCTACCAGCACCGCGTTGATCGCATCGAGCAGGCCGCTGTCGCGCATCCGGTAGAAATGGTACTGCACGGTCGTGAACGGGGGAAAATCCGGAGCAGTTGCGCCCACTGGCATCCCGTCGCGGCAAGGTACTGGATCGCGTTCCACAGATCCGATGCCGGTGCAGGCATCGGGCAAGCCCTTCGTCGTTCGAGCCAGCAGCGGCGCAATGATCGCCCATTCCGCATCGGTGCAGTCGCTTAACCGCAACCTACGCCTGTCATGCTCTCGCGACGAGCAGTTTCGGTCCAACCCATGTGCTCTCAGGTCAGCCCCCAAAGCCAGTGAATCTGGCTGCTGAAATCGCTCCAACCTAATTTTGGTCGGGTTCTTAGGCCAGGCGGCTCTGTCTTGCTGAAGCGCGCGCGCCCTGAGATGAAGCCCGCTTCATACCAAGTCGATCAATCAGCCAAAAACGGTCGCCTGCCTCACCGCCGGAGAAGTGGGCAATCAGCTCGCTATCATCGACATCTGCACGAGCGGGGGCGGGCGTTCGGACAATTGAGGCCATCCAGGAACCCGAACTCAAACTGCTCGCTTTTCATCCATCAGGAGCGCCAAGGTCATAGCAGAAGGGCCCCTCGATCCCCTGTTCGCCAAAAACGTCGAAGCGCTGCCGAATGGCACTTCACCGCCTCATTGAACTCGTGCAGGCCCAGCCTCCCTCCCCGCTCAGCTGCTGGATGGCGAACGCGGCATGGGCATGGACAGACCAATCGTCGCGGATGAACAGGCGCTCAATGCCCCTGCGACCCGGGTCCTTCGAATAGAGTTCATGGCCATCCTCCATGGCCTTGAACCAAGGATCAGAGATATTTCGTGGAACACCGGACCCGGGTGTCAGATAGAGAAATCGCCCTGCTCGAACGCTTGGCGCTGATGGTCAAAAATGCTCCTGCGGCAGGATGCCGATCCGGCGCACGGCGGGCACCAAGCGTCCGCTCGCAGCGACTTTCGTAGCCCTCAGCCGCAGTCAGCTCCTCGGACGGCTCATCCGTGGTCCATCGACGAACCGGTTGCGGCAGCGCTCGGACGGATCGGCGGTGCGCGCCTGACCTGACCGTTACCCGCCTGAGAGTTTGGTTCGATGAACGGCGCGCTGGCGGATCTGGGGATGAGTTAAGGGCAGTCTGGAGGTGCAGGGGCACGGCCGTACATCGGGGAACGGGCGATGCCATCCCTGAATGAGAGTCTGCAGCCGCAGCGCGGTCTTGTCCGGATCGCCCGCGAGCGGCCGAAGCCGTCAAGGGCCGCCCTTTTCCTCGACGCCCACGATGATGCGGGCTGCGCCCCGGTTCAGAAAGGCTACGACATCGTCGAGCAGCCGGACTTGGCCTCCGGCTTGTTGATGTTCACCTCACGCTTGAAATCGAGGTCTTGCCCTTCCTGCAGGCCGCCCTCGGCGAAGTTGCGCGACCGTGACGAGGTCAAGAACCCGCCGGCGCGCCCGCTTCGATGGTTCGGTCACACTGATCCTGACCATCGCTCAACGGCTCTCCTGAAAGCGCCGCGCGAAACCTCGACGCCCGCTCTTGGCCGCAGGCGCGCACCGTAGCGCATGACCGTCTTGGGGTCCCGCCAGCGATAGGCCTGCATGAGTCGCCGGCAGGCTCTCGCCGGCGGCGAGGTGATCGCCACGCAGCCCTGATCCAGTGGCTCGACGCTTTCACCCAGCGCTCCAGGCTCCCTTCGCTCCATTTCCTCCAGGCTTGCTTCTTCTCGAAAGCGGCGCGGATCAGCCGGCGATAAATCAATGTGATCGTGTTCGGGTGCAGGGGCCCCTCTCCACCGACCGCACCGGCCGTCAAATAGGTCTCGACACGCCGGGAAGAGCGGCCCGCCGCGATCCCCCGGCCCGCTTCCGCTCGTCGATCGCCTGCATCGTCGCGGGCGAAGATAGGCGATAGCGCCAGCACGCTCGCGGTCGAGTCTTGCTGGTCGCAATAAACAGGGTTCCCGAGCCGTCGGGATCAGGCCTTCGACCGCGTCACAGACGATCGCCACCGGCGCTCAGGCGCCGGCCCGCTGTCATAGGCGACGCGCAGCAGCGCGCAGTCGCGCACCGAAATGTCGCGGCGAGGCCTTGAGCAGATGCGCCGGAGCAGATGCCGGTAGCCGGATCGTCAATTCGCTCACCTCACCCTTGAACCGGATGCCGCGCGCACGGCGCTGGCGCGTGCCCAGTATCGTTGCGCAAGCCCGCGCGGGCTCGGCCGCACCAGCGGTACCGCTGTCGGATCATCAGGCCCGGCCGTACGGTAGGCCAGCCGATGTTCACCAGACAGCGCTCGATCGTCGCCGGCGCCCGTTGCTTCAAGGGATTTTCGCAGATCCCTCGACCCGCCGGGCGCGCAGATGAAGCGACCGCCTCCGCATCGGCCCCGCGCTGTCGCAAGTCCGCACCGCCGACACCATTGGTCCCAGATCGCCAGATCAGGAAGCCCGCGGATCGTGTTCGTCGACCGAGCCCGCGCGGCCGCGGCGACGAGCTGCGGATCGGCGAGCCGGCGGCCGGCGCCAGCGCCTCGACCTGGGTGACGGTCTCGCTGATCGGGGCCGCTTCGGCACGGTGGAGTGCAGGGTTCATGCATGGTTGCGCGCGAAGCGCAGCCTCTCGTCTGTGCGCTGCGCTGCACGGCTCGCCGGAGCCGAGGCCAGCGCATGCCGGGATTTGATCGCCCTTTACCCGCTCGAGATAGCAGATGGCGCTGTTGATCCGGCGCGGTTTCCCATCCGAGCGCTTCGGCAAGCCGCTGGTGTCGCGCGGCCCACTCCTCGCCCGTCACCATCCTTTGTTCGCCAAAGGTCTGTCCATCCCCTCGCTGGGCTGTGAACGGCATGAACGCCGCCGTCAAAAGTCCACGAACAGCGCCGGCTGTGGAGCATAGTGTGCCCGCTCACGTTCAACTCGCGCAGGTAACCGCCGTCCTTCAGATCGAGCAGCGCGATCCTGAGATCATCCGCCGCGATGTCGGCTCGGCCGAGGTCCTCGAGGTCACCACGGCCGGACGGCCCAGCGCATGCGCGCTGGTCTCGACGACGTGCCGCCAGACCGCGACCGCCGCCGGCGACCAGCCTCCAGCCCGCCTGGCGCCGTCTGGACGTAGCGGGGCGCGGCGCCGAGCGCCGGCTTGCAGCTCACGCCGTGCAGGCGGTCCACCAGCCCTTGAGGTCCGCTCTCGCTTGCAGGATCGATCTGGGCGGAACAGCATCGCCCTGCAGGAAGGGCGACAGCTTTGCGGGATCGAGATCGACGACGAGCGGCACGAACCGGCTCTTGCCACCGACCTGCTGGACGAGGCGACGTCGATCTTCCTTGGCCACGGGGAAGCGGCGATCGACGTTTCGGTCAACACCACGACGAAATGGGTCATGGCGCTGAGGTTCTCTCCATCTTCTGGCGAAGGCCGTCGCCGGGCTCGATCTCCCACTCGTCGAACCAGACGTCGACGCCGTTCGCCATCAGATACTTTGCGATCGACGCACCCGATCCTTGTCCTCGCTCGCATGCGCCAGATAGACTTTGGGGGTGCGGGACGCCGTCGGCGCATTCGCTGACCTGAACATCTCACGGTCGACACCCAGACGCTCTTCGAGAAGCTGCGCGAAAGCCGGCGAGCTGGTGGTGCGGATCGCCGCGATTGCCCGACAGCCGATCGACGAAGACGTCGGCGGCGGCGGCCGGTCTCAGGATCGACGATCAGGCGGCCGCTCCCCTCGCCTTCTCCTCGAGCGCCTGCATGCCGAGCGCGACGTTTTGGCTTCGATGTCAGCGGCGAACCTGCTGGCATCAAACGGCCGGCCATTGTGGGTGAACCTGATCATTGGCTGTTGCGCTGAACGTATCGGCGCAGCTCCACCAGATCCTCGTCGGCGAGCAGGATCCCCATCGTCGGATAGTCGTCCTGCAGCGACTTGCGCACGCGGCCGTCGTGAACGCATGGGATCAGCAGCGCGAAGGCGGGGCTGGCGGCGGCGCTCCCAGCCCGCGGCCTCCTCGAGCTTCCCGGCGTTCCCGCCCAGTTCAGGCTGGTCGAGCAGCAAACCGGGCGAGCACGGCCAGATCCTTGACCGTCGTGCCCGGTGATCGCAGGATCGCTGGCGATGAACAGCCCGACGGTGCACCGCGGCAGGTGCCAGACCAGCACGTGCGAGAGCGTGACGAGGGCCATCCGCTTCCAGCTGGCCAGCGCCGTCCCCAACGTCTTCGGGTCTCGCCCGGGAACGCCTCGAGCAACGCATCGTCGAAGTGCGTCGGCAAACCCTGCGCTATGCTCGGCGGTGGCGGCCGAGGCGTTGTGCAAGGTCACTGGAGATGGTCGTATGCCGCGTCTTCCTGTTGCGCCCGGTGCGGAGGCCGCCGGCACGAACGGCCGGCTCTATTCTTACCCGCATATAGAGCGTCCAATGGGGTGTTGATAGGTCCATTATCAACACTATGCGTACCGGCACTTCAGGACCGAACACTGTGCAGGTCTACTATCCGCCAGAGGCCGCGCACCCATTCCCGATCTTCGGTGCCCAGCTGGACGGGCCCGCTCCGAACTCGAGACCACAGCAGCCGCCGTCGCCAGCACGGATGCGCGGATTTCCGCCGCAAACTGCCGATCCGCACGGGGGTTCGCCGGGCCGCGTGGGCAACTGTGCCGAAAGCGCTGCGTGGACAAGGCGTGGAAATTGACGAAATCGACATTTTTGGCGGGCCGGGCTTCCCTGCCCTCCCGCACGCGCCAACCGACCGTTGGCGACGACCTGCCCCAGCTCGCAGAATGGCAGGCGAACCTTCGCGTGACCCCGGCGCCACTGGCGCGAGGCCTTGCCTTCACATTCGATCCCCCTTCCGACTGGGGCAGCCTGACCGGTGCTGCTGCGCGCGCTCGGCTGACCGCCCGCCACGCGCGCCAATCCGCACCAGCGCCCACGCTCGCGATGCTGATGCTCCTCAACGAGCTTGGCGCGACACGCAACCGCTGCCCAATCTGGTCTGCATGACAAGGCACTGCGCCTGCAGCCCGGCGATCGCGAGGCAATCGTGAGCGTTACCTCAACAGCTGCGCCGCGCCGCCGACCGGCCTGCAGCGGCTCAAGGCGATCGAAGAAGGCCGCCTGCGCGCGGCCGAGGCCCTGTCGCGCGCGCGCCGGCTTTAACTCGCTCTTGCCGCTCCCTCGCGCTCGCCTGTGTCCAGCCGGTGCTGAGCCCCGTGCCGTGGCAATCCGGCTTCGGCTGACCATCTCCGGAGCCGGCAAGCTGCTGGCGCGCCGCAGCCTCCGGCCTTCTTGTCCGGGTGAGCGGGCGCCAGCTGGCGCGCCTACCTCCCGCCGGACCTCGCCCAGTCCTTCGGCTTCGTGCCCGCCCGCCGGGGGCGTCCGCTCGCCCCTACCCCTGCCGGGCGGCGCTCGATGCAGTGCTGTCCGACTTCGATGCCGGATGCGTGCGATCGACGAGCGCCTCGCACACGGGGCTCAGCAGTACCACCGAAGGCGGGTGAGACCGCATCCATGTCCGGTCAACTCGCCGGCCAGAAGCGATCCAGATCCGCCAAGCGCGTGCTCCGCATCCGCGCGGCTCGCGCCCGCCTTGGGAAGCAAGGTCAGGGTCACTCCGGCTCGGCCGTGGCTGCCGTCGCGCGGAGGATCTCTGTCCCGCCACTCGTCTTGGACAGTGCTCGACACCTTTCCTGTCCTCTTGGGGGAGCCCATGGTTCCCTTTGGGGCTTCAGCTGCCGCGGCGAGCATCCGCACTACATCCGCGGGGGCTTGCGGCACCGATTCTTCGCTCGCGCGCGCGTCGGCGATCGGCGCCCTTCGGCGAGCACGCGCGAGCGGCGATCTCGGGCTTCAGCAGCGGCTTGATCTGCGTCACGTGCTTGATGCCGAGGTCATGAGGCGAAGTCGAACGCGGCGATGATCTCGGCCGGGAGGCGCGCCATGTCGAGATAGCGGCTGGAGCCAGCTCGCCGTGACGTTGATGCGCTCGGCCATCTCCTGCTGCTTCCCGCCGTAGTAGGCGTCGAGCGCGCGGAGATAGTCGCGAGCCCGCTCGAAGTCCGAGATATCTTCGCGCGCCCGGTTCTCGATATCGGATAGCCGGAAGGCCTCCTCGTCGGTGAGTTCGCGGATTTTTCGACGAGAAAGCGGAACTCAGGATAGTTGGCTGCGCAGCCCGCTCACCGACCAGTGCCGCCGCGCCCCGAGATCCCTCGAAGTCGTGATCAGGATCGTCCGGACACGGCGCAACAGCGCCGGCATCTCCTGCTTGCCCTGCGCCTGGGACTGTCGATCAGGGTCGCGCACCGCTCCTCTGAGAGTGCGGCATAGTCACGGTTGTGGCCGTGCCACATCCGGCATCGGGCCGGTCGACCAGCTCGGTGGCGCGGTTGACAAATGCGCCGGTGGCCAGTTCAGCAAGTCGCGTGCGTCCGGCGAACACACCCATGCAAGCCGTGACGCCCGCGCTGGCGGATCATCCGGGGCCTCGATCGCACCGGCCAGATCAGCCGCAAAAACTACGGTTTTCGCGCTCATGGCGCCTCTCCTTCACCCGAAATTGCACCGGTGCGAATTTCCATCCCGCGCTCATGCCAGTCCCTCCCGCCGTAGGCGCACCGTGGCTCGGCCATCGATGGATATCCGTCTCGATCTCGGAATTCACGCCGTCGATACGTCAGACACCGGTCGCGCACAGACCTGCTCGTCGTCGGGCCCTCCAGTTCATAGACCGTCATCAACCGCGCGCTCGCGTTGTCGATCTCTGCCAGATCCTGGAGCGGCGGCGTGCGAACCAGCGCATTGCCGCAAAGCTGCCCCATCAGTCCCATCGCTCGCGCTGCATGGTTGTTCTCGTCCACCTTTGACGCCACGAAGCGGAGAAGGCGAGATCGGTGTTCATGCCGATGCTCAGAGAACCTGCACGTCTCATCGAGCATCGCGAGATAAGCGGCGATCGAGAACCATGACGGTGGGGGGGCACCGGCACGACGAGCGTTGGCGGCCCGCAGCACCGAAAGCGAGATCGCGCTAAGCGCTGGGGCGGATCGATCTAACCACGTCGTAGCGGTCCGCAAACGAAGCGATGCCCTGTTGCAGCCGATCCAGCAGGGTCCTCGCCCCGCGCCATTCTGCCGCGAGTCTGTACTCGACTGGAAAGCCGCAGATTGGCCGGAATTAGGTCGAGACCGTCGAAATGCGTGGCGCGAATGGCATATTCGAGGCTGACCAGCTCGTCCTGTCGCAGGAACGGTGATAGAGCGTGTTCTCCTCCTGAAGGTCGAGGTCAGGGACGAAGCCGAACAAAGGTCGTTGCCGACGCCCGGCTGTCGCAGTCGATCAGGAGCACCCGGTAGCCCCGGATCGCCGTGAACTGGGCCAAATGCACCGAAATCGTCGATTTGCCCACTCCGCCCTTAAAGTTCTGGACGGTAAACCACGGCGCAGGGATCGTCCGCCGCGCGCGGGGGCGCGTGCCGAACACCCGCGCATGTCGTTCAGCTGTGCCAGCGTATAACCGACCCTGCGGTTCAAATCTCTGGTGCGCCTCGTTCAGGCAGGCGACCATCCTTCTCACCTCGCGTATCGCCGCCGGCGTACGTCCCCTCAGATCAGCCGCCTTTCCGATCGTGAAGATCGGTTCGCGTCGCTCGTCAGCACGCTTGCTCTGCGCGCCATCCCGCAGCTTCTCAAGGATGTTCGAGCATCGCTCGGCGAGCGCGCTGATTGGGGTCTGATCCGGTTCTAACCCGCGCAATTGCGGTCGCCATAGGCCGTCCTTTTTCGCTAGGAGAGCATGGCATGCCGCATTTGCACTTTTCCGTCAACGGTAGGCTATATTTCGAAACAGACTTCCTGCACCTGCCGAGTGCGCTTCCTGACCGCTTGGGGGCCGTACTCGGCTACTCCGAACAAAAATTGCACCGGTGCAATTTCAGCTTTCATTGACCCTTTCGCGCGACATAACTTTCGCAAAATCCCCTGCGGGACTTCTGCAGCTTGGCGCTGCTCAGCCTCGCAAATCGCGCTCGCCCATGGGCCGCGATAAGCCTCGGCAACGAGATCCACGTCCCAGCCACCGCCATGGGACCGACCGATCGCCGTGAACTCCTCCGCTCCCGACCAACGCAGTGAGCCGGAAGGGAGCTTGCGAACTTCGTGGGCGGCCGCTCCGCGTCGGCCGACCTCATCCGCCCCTGGGCGGCCTGACGCACGGGTCCGAGACGCTAGCTGCGCGCTCGGTCGAGCCGGCGTCGTCCGACCGCCAACCGCACCACCGGTCCGTCCTTCACTGGCCCAATAACAGGTAGCCGTACGGGACTGACTCGGCGCGGCGTCTCGGCGATCGCGACCGTCTCGGCCATTACCTCCCGCGCCGCGCCGGCCCGCCGGAGTGCCGCTCAACTCGTCCACTGTCCCGGATCTGCGCAGGCATCATTTGCCCTCGAAACGGAACTCGACTTCGGCGACGGCTCTTCCCTGCCGCGTCTCCTTCACTCACCGAAAAAGCAGGCTGGTCGATCTCGCTCTTGTCGTCTGAAGCACCTTGGCGCAATTGAGCGAAATTTATATACGCCGGGGGTTATGCCGAAGCGCGGCCCAGCGCCGTGTCGCAGCGCGGGTCGGCTGCGCCGATAGATCCGCAGTGCGCCGATCTGTAAAGCGAGGGCGTGGCTCGATCGGGAATCCGAGCACGGCCCGTCTATTCAGGACCGCGTATGTTTCCAACCCGGAATTAGCTTGCGAGCGTCTGCCGTGAACTCCCCACTCGACTAACCGCTTCCACGCCGTCTTCGTCCTCAACCTCTCTTTCGACATCTGGATCAGCGGAAGCGACACGCGTCGCCGGCCGCGCCAGCTTCGATCGTCTTCGGCAAATGAGGTGCGATGAAGGACCTCGATATCCGAGATGCGCTCGTTGCCCTTGCGGTGGACCCCGGCGGATATCTGCCTTTGCGCATCCGGTGCGACACGTCGCGCCAAGCATCGCCGCCGCCCGCGCGGGATCATCAGCGCCAATAAGCGGGAAGCGGTCAGGCTGAGCGACTGGCCCTTGACGAACCTTTACCTCAAATGAGTTTCCCGGCTTATGAATTCTTTCGGCGGACGCGAGCGCATGCGTTAACGCGCATAGCACGGCCGGCGTTGTTCTTGCTCGTCGTCGCAGCTCGACATCCTGTACCGGCGAATCATCCATACATTGGCTCCGGGCCTGTTACGCCTGACCTGACCTGCAACGTCAAGTCAGGACAGGAATGGTGGCCGTCGACAGCCCCGCGGTCAGGATACAAGGGCTAATCACGCCGAGGAATCGGCCTGAGTCCGCGAGTCGCGCAGGATCAGCACACCGCAACCGGATTAGCTCCGGCAAGCAGTGGACAAACGACGAAATTGAAGCGCCCCCACGAGGGACAGGTAGGCAGGCCCCAGCAGGTCAGATCCAGCGTTAAAGCGAAACAGCCCCCAGCAGGTCAGTATATCTCCCCAAGCGGTGGGGAATGATACCATTTGAAAGCAGACAATAATCTCGGCCTGAATCAGAATCTCTAGAATCGGAGAATCGCTCCCGCTGCTGGCTGGCGGTGGTTTTGAACATTTTTTGAGAACGAAGAGGGAGGGGACCAGGGCGTCACAGGCCCGGAAAAATTAATGCCTCTCACCGACGTCAACACAGCAGCTGGTCGACCGTCGGCACCCTCGGCGGCTTTTGGCATCGCTATGTCGCGATTTGTCGCTGTCAGCGCCCAGCGACCGCCACTCCAGTCTCTCGATCCGCCGGGCGATAGCGACATTCTCGTCACCTGCTTCGCCAGGTGCGCTCGCGACGACGTGTTGCGCGAGCGCCCGCGGCGCCATCCCCCATTTTCCGAGCCCCCCGGCTGGCCCACCGCGGATAACGGGCGCCCCGGGGCCGGGGGTCGCGTGGGGGCACGCTGCCAACGTTATTTGGGGACGTCATCGTTCACCCCCCCGGACTTCGCTTCCCCCGCGGCCCCCATCTTCCGGGCCCGGGGGGTCTAACCCGGGACTGTGATCGCATCCCGTCCCCAGCCAGGGCTTTTGTTTCCCCCCGATCCCCCCCTGGATCCCCCCCCCCGATCCTGCCAA
>CAHIKZ030004535.1:0-70000 GCA_903632075.3 Acanthosepion pharaonis
TATTTTAATTAAAATTTTTTAATTTTTTTAGGGAAAAAGAAAACTTTTTGAACTAATTTTAAAAAACAAAAATTTATTTTTTATTTGGGAATAAATTTTTTGTGGGGGAAAAAAAAATAAGGGTTGGCCGGGAAGAGAAAAAACAAAGTCCAAAAAACCCCCCGGGTTTTTTTTTTCCCTTTTTAAAATTTTTAAAAAAATTTTTTTTTTTTTTTTTCTTTTTTTTCTTTTTTTTTTTATATTTTTTTTTAATTAAAATTAAAAAAATTTTTAAACAAAATTAAAATTTTTAAGGGGTTTTTAATAAAATTTTTAAAAAAGAAAAAGCTCTTTAAAAAAAATTTTTGGGGGAAAACCCAAATTTTTGGGGCCCCCCCAAAAAGGGGGAAAAAATAAAAAAGAAAACCAAAAGGGGAAAATAAAATTTTCCGGGAAAAAAAAATTCCCCCTTTTTTAAAATTTTAATTTTTTAAATTTTTTTTTAAAAATTTTGGTTTTTTTTTTTTTTTTTATTTAAATTCAAATTTAAAAAAAATTAAAAGATTTAAATTTTTTGTTAAAAAATTTTAAAGGTTTTTTTAAAAAAATTTTTAAAAAAAAAACAAAATTTTATTTGGGGACCCCAAATAAAAATTTACCAAAAAGGGGCCCCCAAAAAATCCAACCGAATTTTTACTCTTTCAAACCCTTTAAAATTTGAAATTAAAAAAAATTTTCCCTTTGTTTCCTTTTTTTTTTTTCATTTTTTTTATAAAAGTTAAATTTTTACACAAAATTTAAATTTTTATTGTATTATTTTTTTACAAAAAAAATTTTGGCCAAAAAAAATTTTCAAAAAAAAGATCCAATTTAAAATTTGGAATTTATAAAAATTTGGGGGCCGAAAAAAAAAAAAAAAAGGGGCCTTTTTTTAAAATTTACCTTTTTTTTAAAAACTTAAAATTTTAAAATTTTTTAAAAATTTTTTATTTTTTTTTAAAATTTGTTTAACTAATTTTAAAAAATTATTATTATTTAACTTTTTTAAAATTTTTTTAAAATAATTTTAAAAAAATAAATTTTCGAAAAAAAAAACAAAATTTTTTAGTTCCCCCCTGGAAAAATTTTACGGAAGACAAAAAAAAAAACCAAAAATTTTCCCTTTTTTCAAAATTTTTAATTTTTTGAAAAATTTTTTAAAAATTTTCAAAATTTTTTCCCTTATTTTTTTTCTTTTAATTTTTTATAATTTTTTTTTTTTAAACATTACCAGTTTTTTTTTTGGGGATTTAAAATTTTTTTTTTCCCCTTTAAAAAAAAAGGGAAACGGGGGTAAAAGGAAAAGAAAATTTTAAGGGCCCAAAATTGGGGTTTTAAAGGGTAACCAAAATAAAAGGGAAATAGGGGCCCCTTTTCAAACTTTTGTTTTCAAACATTTTGGAAAATTTTTAAATTTTTCCCTTTTTTTTAAATTTTTTAAATTTTTTGTTTATTTTTTTTTAGAAATTTTTTTAAAAAAAATTTTAGGGCCCAAATTCATTACTAAATTTTGGTTTTTTACATTTTTT
This sequence comes from Acanthosepion pharaonis, assembly GCA_903632075.3. NCBI lineage: Eukaryota > Metazoa > Mollusca > Cephalopoda > Sepiida > Sepiidae > Acanthosepion > Acanthosepion pharaonis. The sequence goes on from CAHIKZ030004535.1 coordinate 1,548, forward strand.
TTTTTTTTTTTTTTTTTTTTTTTTTTTTTTTTTTTTTTTTTTTTTTTTTTTTTTTTTTTTTTTTTTTTTTTTTTTTTTTTTTTTTTTTTTTTTTTTTTTTTTTTTTTTTTTTTTTTTTTTTTTTTTTTTTTTTTTTTTTTTTTTTTTTTTTTTTTTTTTTTTTTTTTTTTTTTTTTTTTTTTTTTTTTTTTTTTTTTTTTTTTTTTTTTTTTTTTTTTTTTTTTTTTTTTTTTTTTTTTTTTTTTTTTTTTTTTTTTTTTTTTTTTTTTTTTTTTTTTTTTTTTTTTTTTTTTTTTTTTTTTTTTTTTTTTTTTTTTTTTTTTTTTTTTTTTTTTTTTTTTTTTTTTTTTTTTTTTTTTTTTTTTTTTTTTTTTTTTTTTTTTTTTTTTTTTTTTTTTTTTTTTTTTTTTTTTTTTTTTTTTTTTTTTTTTTTTTTTTTTTTTTTTTTTTTTTTTTTTTTTTTTTTTTTTTTTTTTTTTTTTTTTTTTTTTTTTTTTTTTTTTTTTTTTTTTTTTTTTTTTTTTTTTTTTTTTTTTTTTTTTTTTTTTTTTTTTTTTTTTTTTTAAAAAAAAAAAAAAAAAAAAAAAAAAAAAAAAAAAAAAAAAAAAAAAAAAAAAAAAAAAAAAAAAAAAAAAAAAAAAAAAAAAAAAAAAAAAAAAAAAAAAAAAAAAAAAAAAAAAAAAAAAAAAAAAAAAAAAAAAAAAAAAAAAAAAAAAAAAAAAAAAAAAAAAAAAAAAAAAAAAAAAAAAAAAAAAAAAAAAAAAAAAAAAAAAAAAAAAAAAAAAAAAAAAAAAAAAAAAAAAAAAAAAAAAAAAAAAAAAAAAAAAAAAAAAAAAAAAAAAAAAAAAAAAAAAAAAAAAAAAAAAAAAAAAAAAAAAAAAAAAAAAAAAAAAAAAAAAAAAAAAAAAAAAAAAAAAAAAAAAAAAAAAAAAAAAAAAAAAAAAAAAAAAAAAAAAAAAAAAAAAAAAAAAAAAAAAAAAAAAAAAAAAAAAAAAAAAAAAAAAAAAAAAAAAAAAAAAAAAAAAAAAAAAAAAAAAAAAAAAAAAAAAAAAAAAAAAAAAAAAAAAAAAAAAAAAAAAAAAAAAAAAAAAAAAAAAAAAAAAAAAAAAAAAAAAAAAAAAAAAAAAATTTTTTTTTATATGGGTACCCACCCTTAAAAGGGGGGGGAAAAAAAGAAAAAAGTCCCAACCAAATTGGATATTAAGTCAAAATTTAAAAAAAGTCTTCCCCAAAATTACCAAAACAAATATTTTATTTTCCCTTTTTTTACATTTTTTTACTAATTTTTGGGTTTTTTATTTTTTTTCACAAGTTCAAATTCTTTTAAAGGGTTTTTTTATTAAGTAAAAATTTAGGCTTTTTCAAAATTTTTCAAACAAAAAGTATTTTTATTTTCTTTTTGTTCATAATTTTTTAGTTTTTAAAAAAAATATTTGGGACAAAAAAAAAAGTAATGGTCTTTGGGTATTTAAATAAAATTCTAAAAATTTCCCCAAAATTACCAAACTAAATGTAAAAAATTTTTACCTTTTTTTGTTTCAAAAAATTTTTTTTTGTACGGGGGAAAATTTTTCCAGCATCAAGTTTAAAACCCTTTAAATTTTAAGGGGTTTTTTAAATAAAAATAAACTTTTAAAAATTTTTTTCCCCGAAAAACATTTTGTTCTTACTTTGTGGGGATAAATTTCATGTTTAAACCCCTAAATATGGGTTTAGGGCAAAAAGTAAAAAGATAATGGCTCTGCCATTTAAAAATTTAACCATTCTGGGGAAAAAATTTCCCCAAAATTAAACCAAAAAATTAAATATTTTTATTTTTCCGAAACATTTTTTTTGACATTTTTTTTTTTTATTATTATTACCCTCTTTTCCAAGCTTCCCAAAATTACAAAAAATTAAATTTTTGTCTTTTTTTAAAATAATGGGTTCGAAAAATAATTTTCCCCCAAAAAAATTCATCTATTACTTACTTTTTAATAATTTTTTTTGGTAGAAAATAAATAGGGGGGGGGGCGAAAAAAAGCAAAAAATAAAAGAACTTCGGTCGATTAATAAAATTTGGGCATTTGTTACCAAAAAGTAAAAATTTTTTCCCTTTTTTTTTGATTTTTTTTTTAATTTTTTAAAACTTTCCCCAAATTCCAAAAACTTAAAAAATGGGGGGTTTTTTTAATCATTTTAGAAAAAAATTTTTTTTTAACCTTTTAAAAACAAAAAATTATTAGATTTATTTGTGGGCGAAAATAATTTTTTAAAAGGGTACCGACCCAAAAAAATTTGGGGGCCAAAAAGGAATAAAAGGTAATGAACCTTTACTATTAATCAAAACCCTTTAAAAAGTTTCCCAAGAAAAAAAAAAAGTAAAAAGTTCCCCTTTTTTTTAAACATTTTTTTCTAATTTTTTTTTATTATTATTACTTTCCGTTAAAATAAAAAAGGGGTTTTTTATTTTTAATATAAAAAAATTAAACTTAAAATTTTGGAAAGAAAATTAAAAAGATTTTTGTTTGGTCGACCAAAATTTAAAGGAAAACGAATTAAATATGGGGTTTACCAAGGGAAAATTTAAAAAAGATAATAGAATTTATTTGAAAATTTTTTGGAAAAACCCCCAAAAAAAAAAACCAAAATTTTTATTTTTTTTTGTTTTAAACATTTTTTTTACGTACATTTTTTTAAAAAATTTTATTATCTTTTTAAGTTTAAATTTTAAATTAGGAAAATTATTGGTTTTTTAAAAAATAAAAAAGGCTTTTGAAAATTTTAAATTTTTTGGAAAAAGAAAATTATTATTTTTTTTTTTTGACCCTAATTTAAAAAAGTAACCCCCTTAAAAGGGTTGTGGGAAAGGAATAAAAAAAAAGGTTTTCCCCAAATGCGAAAAAAACCATTTTTAAAAAGTTTAAAATTCAAAAAATTAAAAATTTTTTTTCCCGCAATAATTTGACGAATTTTTAGGCAAAACGAAAATGTCATCTATGTATCTTACTGTTGGTACGATCCACCTAATTTACATAGTGAGTACCGACCATATAAATATGGGTTGGTACCGGGAAGACGAAGGAAGTAACAAATCCAATCCAGAGACTCTGCCCGACTGCGATTAAGTCAAACCATTCAGGAACAGTCTTCCCAAGAATATACCAAACTAACTGTAAATATTGTGTACCTTTTTCCTTGTTTCAATACATTTTGTTTACATTATTTTTGTGTTGTATTATTATTATTCCATGCTTATCCAAGCTTCAACACTTACGTATATAGGGATTTATTATTAGTGTCATTAAGTATAAATAGATTAATAGGCTTCTTGAACAATAATTTTAGGCAAACAAAAAATGTCATCTATGTATCTTACTGTTGTGGTACGATCCACCTAATTTACATAGTGGAGTACCGACCATATAAATATGGGTTGGTACCGGGAAGACGAAAGGAAGTAACAAGAGATCCAATCCAGAGACTCTGCCCGACTGCGATTAAGTCAAACCATTCTACAGGAACAGTCTTCCCAAGAATATACCAAACTAACTGTAAATATTGTGTACCTTTTCCTTGTTTCAATACATTTTTGTTTACGTACATTTTGTGTTGTATTATTATTATTCCATGCTTATCCAAGCTTCAACACTTACATATATAGGGATTTATTATTAGTGTCATTAAGTATAAATAGATTAATAGGCTTCTTGAACAATAATTTTAGGCAAAACGAAAATGTCATCTATGTATCTTACTGTTTGGTACGATCCACCTAATTTACATAGTGGAGTACCGACCATATAAATATGGGTTGGTACCGGGGAAGACGAAGGAAGTAACAAGAGATCCAATCAGAGACTCTGCCGACTGCGATTAAGTCAAACCATTCTACAGGAACAGTCTTCCCAAGAATATACCAAACTAACTGTAAATATTGTGTACCTTTTCCTTGTTTCAATACATTTTGTTTACATTACATTTTTGTTGTATTATTATTATTCCATGCTTATCAAGCTTCAACACTTACATATATAGGGATTTATTATTAGTGTCATTAAGTATAAATAGTAATTAAACTTGAACAATAATTTTAGGCAAAACGAAAATGTCATCATTTTATGTATCTTACTGTACTGTTGTGTAATAATTTTGATCCACCCTAATTTACATAAGTGGAGTACCGACCATATAAATATGGGTTGGTACCGGGAAGACGAAGGAAGTAACAAGAGATCCAATCCAGAGACTCTGCCCGACTGCGATTAAGTCAAACCATTCTACAGGAACAGTCTTCCCAAGAATATACCAAACTAACTGTAAATATTGTATACCTTTTCCTTGTTTCAATACATTTTGTTTACGTACATTTTGTGTTGTATTATTATTATTCCATGCTTATCAAGCTTCAACACTTACATATATAGGGATTTATTATTAGTGTCATTAAGTATAAATAGAGTAATCCAAACTGCTTGAACAATAATTTTAGGCAAAACGATCCAAAAATGTCATCTATGTATCTTACATATTGTGGGTTTATCCACCTAATTTACATAGTTATCCAAGCTACCGACCATATAAATATGGGTTGGTACCGGGAATAACGAAGGAAGTAACAAAAGATCCAATTTACGAGACTCTACATAGTGGACTGCGATTAAGTCAAACCATTCTACAGGAACAGTCTTCCCAAGAATATACCAAACTAACTGTAAATATTGTTTCAATACATTTTTTTACATTTTGTTTCAATACATTTTGTTTACGTACATTTTGTGTTGTATTATTATTATTCCATGCTTATCCAATCTATGTATCTTACTTACATATATAGGGATTTATTATTAGTTGTCATTAAGTATAAATAGATTAATAGGCTCTGCTTGAACAATAATTTTTAGGCAAAACGAAAATGTCATCTAAATGTATCTTACTGTTTCAAGGGATTAATTTACATAGTGGAGTATTAACCATATAAATATGGGTTGGTAGGGATTTATTAAGAGTGAAGGAAGTAAAAAGAGATCAAAAGAGAAAATGTCATCTATGTAACAGTCTTCCCAAGAATATACCATTTTTATTGTGTCATTAAGTATAAATGTTTCAATACATTTTGTTTGAACAATAATTTTATTATTCCGAAAATGTCATCTATGTATCTTACATATATAGGGATTTATTATTAGTGTCATTAAGTATAAATAGATTAATAGGCTTCTTGAACAATAATTTTAGGCAAAACGAAAATGTCATCTATGTATCTTACATATATGGGATTTATTATTAGTGTCATTAAGTATAAATAGATTAATAGGCTTCTTGAACAATAATTTTTAGGCAAAACGAAAATGTCATCTATGTATCTTATATATAAGGATTTATTATTAGTGTCATTAAGTATAAATAGATTAATAGGCTTCTTGAACAATAATTTTAGGCAAAACGAAAATGTCATCTATGTATCTTACATATATAGGGATTTATTATTAGTGTCATTAAATATAAATAGATTAATAGCAAAACGAAAATGAACAATAATTTTTAGGCAAAACGAAAATGTCATCAATAATTTTGAAAATGTATCTTACATATATAGGGATTTATTATTAGTGTCATTAAGTATAAATAGATTAATAGGCTTCTTGAACAATAATTTTAGGCAAAACGAAAATGTCATCTATGTATCTTACATATATAGGGATTTATTATTAGTGTCATTAAGTATAAATAGATTAATAGGCTTCTTGAACAATAATTTTAGGCAAAACGAAAATGTCATCTATGTATCTTACATATATAGGGATTTATTAGTGTGTCATTAAGTATAAATAGATTAATAGGCTTCTTGAACAATAATTTTAGGCAAAACGAAAATGTCATCTATGTATCTTTACATATATAGGGATTTATTATTAGTGTCATTAAGTATAAATAGATTAATAAACTTCTTGAACAATAATTTTAGGCAAAACGAAAATGTCATCTATGTATCTTACATATATAGGGGATTATTATTAGTGTCATTAAGTATAAATAGATTAATTTACATAATTAGATTAATCTTGAACAATAATTTTAGGCAAAACGAAAATGTCATCTATGTATCTTACATATATAGGGATTTATTATTAGTGTCATTAAGTATAAATAGATTAATAGGCTTTTGAACAATAATTTTAGGCAAAACGAAAATGTCATCTATGTATCTTACATATATAGGGATTTATTATTAGTGTCATTAAGTATAAATAGATTAATAGCTTCTTGAACAATAATTTTAGGCAAAAAACGAAAATGTCATCTATGTATCTTACATATAGGGATTTATTATTAGTGTCATTAAGTATAAATAGATTAATAGGCTTCTTGAACAATAATTTTAGGCAAAACGAAAATGTCATCTATGTATCTTACATATTGTGGGATTTATTATTAATTTCATTAAGTTTAAATATATTAATGGGTTGGTACCGGGAACAATAAGAAACAAAAGAATAACAATCCAGAGACTCTGCCCGACTGCGATTAAGTCGATTTAATTCAGTCTTCCATATCTAGATTAATATTTTACCTTTTCTTCCCAATAATTTTTTACCAAACGAAAATGTATTAATATTTATGTATCCTTTCCTTGTACCGACCATATTATTAGTTTTTATTTTGTCATTAAGTATAAATAGATTAATGTCTTGAACAATAATTTTAGGCAAAACAAAATATCTATGTATCTTGGTAATCCACCTTTTACATATATACCGACATTTTTTATTATGGGTTGTCATTAAGTATAAATAGATTAATAGGCTTCTTGAACAATAATTTTAGGCAAAACGAAAATGTCATCTTTTCCTTGTATCAATACATTTTGTTTTACATTTGTGTTGTATTTATCATTATCAAGCTTCATTAATATATAAATTGGTGTCATTAATATAAATAAATGGGTTGAACAATAATTTTAGGCAAAACGAAAATGTCATCTATGTATCTTTACATCCACCTCTGCCGACCATATTATTATTAAATCCATTCTACTGCGATTAAGTCAAACCATTCTAAAATATATTAATATACCAAACTAAATGTTATTGTGTACCTTTTCCTTGTTTCAATACATTTTGTTTACGTACATTTTGTGTTGTATTATTATTATTCCATGCTTATCCAAGCTTCAACACTTACATATATAGGGATTTATTATTAGTGTCATTAAGTATAAATAGAGTAATAAACTCTTTGAACAATAATTTTAGGCAAAACGAAAATGTCATCTATGTATCTTACTGTTGTGGTACGATCCACCTAATTTACATAATTGAGTACCGACCATATAAATATGGGTTGGTAGGAAGAAAATTTAACAATGTCAATCAGATGACTCTGCCCGACTGCATTAAGTCAAACCATTCTACAGGAACAGTCTTCAGAATATATAAATAACTGTAAATATTGTGTGTACCTTTTCCTTGTTTCAATACATTTTGTTTACGTACATTTTGTGTTGTATTATTATTATTCCATGCTTATCAGCTTCAACACTTACATAGGAGGATTTATTATTAGTGTCATTAAGTATAAATAGAGGTAATAGGCTTCTTGAACAATAATAATTTTAGGCAAAACGAAAATGTCATCTATGTATCTTACTGTTGTGGTACGATCCACCTAATTTACATTTACCGACCATATAAATATGGGTTGGTACCGGGAAGACGAAGAAGAGTAACAAGAGATCAATCCAGAGACTCTGCCCGACTGCGATTAAGTCAAACCATTCTACAGGAACAGTCTTCCCAAGAATATACCAAACTAACTGTAAATATTGTGTACCTTTTCCTTGTTTCAATACATTTTGTTTACGTACATTTTGTATTTGTATTATTATTATTCCATGCTTATCAAGCTTCAACACTTACATATATAGGGATTTATTATTAGTGTCATTAAGTATAAATAGATTAATAGGCTTCTTGAACAATAATTTTAGGCAAAACGAAAATGTCATCTATGTATCTTACTGTTGTGGTACGATCCACCTAATTTACATAATTAATTACCGACCATATAAATATGGGTTGGTACCGGGAAGACGAAGGAAGTAACAAGAGATCCAATCCAGAGACTCTGCCCGACTGCGATTAAGTCAAACCATTCTACAGGAACAGTCTTCCCAAGAATATACCAAACTAACTGTAAATATTGTGTACCTTTTCCTTGTTTCAATACATTTTGTTTACGTACATTTTGTGTTGTATTATTATTATTCCATGCTTATCCAAGCTTCAACACTTACATATATAGGGATTTATTATTAGTGTCATTAAGTATAAATAGATTAATAAACCTTGAACAATAATTTTAGGCAAAACGAAAATGTCATCTATGTATCTTACTGTTGTGGTACGATCCACCTAATTTACATAGTGGAGTACCGACCATATAAATATGGGTTGGTACCGGGAAGACGAAAAGGAAGTAACAAGAGATCCAATCCAGAGACTCTGCCCGACTGCGATTAAGTCAAACCATTCTACAGGAACAGTCTTCCCAAGAATATACCAAACTAACTGTAAATATTGTGTACCTTTTCCTTGTTTCAATACATTTTGTTTACGTACATTTTGTGTTGTATTATTATTATTCCATGCTTATCCAAGCTTCAACACTTACATATATAGGGATTTATTATTAGTGTCATTAAGTATAAATAGATTAATAGGCTTCTTGAACAATAATTTTAGGCAAAACGAAAATGTCATCTATGTATCTTACTGTTGTGGTACGATCCACCTAATTTACATAGTGGAGTACCGACCATATAAATATGGGTTGGTACCGGGAAGACGAAGGAAGTAACAAGAGATCCAATCCAGAGACTCTGCCCGACTGCGATTAAGTCAAACCATTCTACAGGAACAGTCTTCCCAAGAATATACCAAACTAACTGTAAATATTGTGTACCTTTTCCTTGTTTCAATACATTTTGTTTACGTACATTTGTGTTGTATTATTATTATTCCATGCTTATCAAGCTTCAACACTTACATATATAAGGTTTATTATTAGTGTCATTAAGTATAAATAGATTAATAGGCTTCTTGAACAATAATTTTAGGCAAAACGAAAATGTCATCTATGTATCTTACTGTTGTGGTACGATCCACCTAATTTACATAGTGAGTACCGACCATATAAATATGGGTTGGTACCGGGAAGACGAAGGAAGTAACAAGAGATCCAATCCAGAGACTCTGCCCGACTGCGATTAAGTCAAACCATTCTACAGGAACAGTCTTCCCAAGAATATACCAAACTAACTGTAAATATTGTGTACCTTTTCCTTTGTTTCAATACATTTTTTACATTACATTTTGTGTTGTATTATTATTATTCCATGCTTATCCAAGCTTCAACACTTACATATATAGGGATTTATTATTAGTGTCATTAAGTATAAATAGATTAATAGGCTTCTTGAACAATAATTTTTGGGCAAAACGAAAATGTCATCTATGTATCTTACTGTTGTGGTACGATCCACCTAATTTACATAGTGGAGTACCGACCATATAAATATGGGTTGGTACCGGGAAGACGAAAAGTAACAAGAGATCCAATCCAGAGACTCTGCCGACTGCGATTAAGTCAAACCATTCTACAGGAACAGTCTTCCCAAGAATATACCAAACTAACTGTAAAATATTTTACCTTTTCCTTGTTTCAATACATTTTGTTTACGTACATTTTGTGTTGTATTATTATTATTCCATGCTTATCAAGCTTCAACACTTACATATATAGGGATTTATTATTAGTGTCATTAAGTATAAATAGAGTAATAGGCTTCTTGAACAATAATTTTAGGCAAAACGAAAATGTCATCTATGTATCTTACTGTTGTGGTACGATCCACCTAATTTACATAGTGGAGTACCGACCATATAAATATGGGTTGGTACCGGGAAGACGAAGGAAGTAACAAAGAGATCAATCCAGAGACTCTGCCCGACTGCGATTAAGTCAAACCATTCTACAGGAACAGTCTTCCCAAGAATATACCAAACTAACTGTAAATATTGTGTACCTTTTCCTTGTTTCAATACATTTTGTTTACGTACATTTTGTGTTGTATTATTATTATTCCATGCTTATCAAGCTTCAACACTTACATATAGGGATTTATTATTAGTGTCATTAAGTATAAATAGATTAATAGGCTTCTTGAACAATAATTTTAGGCAAAACGAAAATGTCATCTATGTATCTTACTGTTGTGGTACGATCCTAAATTTACATAGTGGAGTACCGGGACCATATAAATATGGGTTGGTACCGGGAAGACGAAGGAAGTAACAAAGAGATCCAATCCAGAGACTCTGCCCGACTGCGATTAAGTCAAACCATTCTACAGGAACAGTCTTCCCAAGAATATACCAAACTAACTGTAAATATTGTGTACCTTTTCCTTGTTTTCAATACATTTTGTTTACGTACATTTTGTGTTGTATTATTATTATTCCATGCTTATCCAAGCTTCAACACTTACATATATAAAGGGATTTATTATTAGTGTCATTAAGTATAAATAGATTAATAGGCTTCTTGAACAATAATTTTAGGCAAAACGAAAATGTCATCTATGTATCTTACTGTTGTGGTACGATCCACCTAATTTACATAGTGGAGTACCGACCATATAAATATGGGTTGGTACCGGGAAGACGAAAAGTAACAAAGAGATCCAATCCAGAGACTCTGCCCGACTGCGATTAAGTCAAACCATTCTACAGGAACAGTCTTCCCAAGAATATACCAAAACTAACTGTAAATATTGTGTACCTTTTCCTTGTTTCAATACATTTTGTTTACGTACATTTTGTGTTGTATTATTATTATTCCATGCTTATCCAAGCTTCAACACTTACATATATAGGGATTTATTATTAGTGTCATTAAGTATAAATAGATTAATAGGCTTCTTGAACAATAATTTTAGGCAAAACGAAAATGTCATCTATGTATCTTACTGTTGTGGTACGATCACCTAATTTACATAGTAATTACCGACCATATAAATATATAGGTTGGTACCGGGAAACGAAAAGGAAGTAACAAGAGATCCAATCCAGAGACTCCGCCCGACTGCGATTAAGTCAAACCATTCTACAGGAACAGTCTTCCCAAGAATATACCAAACTAACTGTAAATATTGTGTACCTTTTCCTTGTTTCAATACATTTTGTTTACGTACATTTTGTGTTGTATTATTATTATTCCATGCTTATCCAAGCTTCAACACTTACATATATAGGGATTTATTATTAGTGTCATTAAGTATAAATAGAGTAATAGGCTTCTTGAACAATAATTTTAGGCAAAACGAAAATGTCATCTATGTATCTTACTGTTGTGGTACGATCCACCTAATTTACATAGTGGAGTACCGACCATATAAATATGGGTTGGTACCGGGAAGACGAAGGAAGTAACAAGAGATCCAATCCAGAGACTCTGCCCGACTGCGATTAAGTCAAACCATTCTACAGGAACAGTCTTCCCAAGAATATACCAAACTAACTGTAAATATTGTGTACCTTTTCCTTGTTTCAATACATTTTGTTTACGTACATTTTGTGTTGTATTATTATTATTCCATGCTTATCCAAGCTTCAACACTTACATATATAGGGATTTATTATTAGTGTCATTAAGTATAAATAGAGTAATAGGCTTCTTGAAGTTTTTCTTTAATAAGATTTCTTAAATATTTTCAAAATATAAACCTGTCACCCAGATTTTTTCAAATATCTCCTTTCCTAAAAGAAATTCTCCTATCCTAAGTCAACATACATGATTACAAAAATTAAAAAATTATCACGTGTTTTTCCCAATAAATATAATATTTTATTTTACCGCCAAAATGGGATTCCGTCAGTGAGGATATTATAAAGAGAGGTTTGAAGAGGTTTTGTCTCATGACAGCCGTGGATGGCTCTGAAGATGGCATCCTTTGGCAAGAGAATGAAGAAGCCGAAGATAATTTTGAACAGGACGAAGATAATATTGTGAATGATAATTTGTTTAATATAAACCTGTGCCCCGGATTTTTTCAAATATCTCCTTTCCTAAAAGAATTGCTCTTTTCCTAAGGAAACATACACGATTACAAAAATTAAAGAAAATTTAGAATAAAACAGTCGTCTGTGAGGTTCACTTGCAAAACAATTTGAACTTTCGTTTCCGACTTAATAGAGATTATGCTTTTATAGCGAGTTAAGCTCTCCAAAAATGAATTTCTAAAAATTTCATAAAATACAGTTAGTGAAATGATAACAGATGTAAAATAAAAATATTTTTACCAAAATTTTTTACAAGAGGAACATTTCGAAAATAATGTCTGAATGTTGCATTGAAATCCGACAATTATCTGATTTTTGCAAGAATTTTCAATTTATGTCTTCTCCACTGCAAGAAGATGGTAAAATATTAACTCAGACGCAAGAAAAATAATATTTTTAACCAAAATTTTGAAGGTTCTAAAAAGGATGAAAAAATATAGTTAAATATTCACAAATTTCTTTTTTTTTTAATCAATCAAAACTCTTTGGCCTTTCCTCTTAATAATGACAGAAATATTTTGATGATAAAACATTTTTTCATTATGTATTCTCCTTTTTTAGCGAATTATTGGCGGTAGCTATTTTAAGGCTTAGGTATCGCTTTTTTATGTAGCTATTTTATAGTCTCAAATATTGAAATTTGTTTCATACGTCTGTATGATTTAGCTAAGAAGGTTAATTTTAGAAATATACCAATACGTGAAATTTCATATTCAATGGCTTTTTAATCTTGTAGATTTCATATTATAAAAGAAATAAACAATACAATATTCAATAAAAAAAATAAACAAAACGTAAATTAAACTTTCAAAGAATTTTTTTTTAATAATAATATCTTTGAAAGTGATAATAATTTTAAATAATAATGTCTTTGAATATGTCGTTTTTAGAACTAGTATGGAATTACCTCCCTTACCTAACAAGAGAGGTAATTACGAATTAGAAATAATTTCTTTTTAGAAGATGCGCTTAAAAGCCAGAAGTTCATTAATAAATTATTTTTTTACATTTCTATTTGTTGATAATCTTTTAAAACTGTTTAAAAATTTTGTGGTTTAGATTTGGCCGCGTTAACTGGCAATAAAGATGGCTACATTATTGTTCAAATTCACGCCCCCGTCGGAATGAAATGTAAGTGTATCTTTATTTTTTCTTTATGTAATCAATTAAATATGCAGAGAATTGTTAACTGGGGCAAGCAGTGGCATGTTAATTTTAACGCGTTCAAAACGAAACTGCTCTTTTATAATTATTTGAGAGAAACCTTTTGGCCTTTTATCATCATGGCTGATGCTAACCTCCAAGAGAAGAATTCGTTGGGGCTTCTCGGTCTAATGTTTTCCGTTGACATAAAATGGAAAGATGATATTGAATCAATTGCTAGGTCTGCTGCTAGGAAAATCGGTTCAATGTGTCTTGTTAGACAATTTTTCTTACCCGAATCTATCGTATACATTTATAAATCTACCATTCGCCCATGCATTTAATATTGCTGCCACATCTGGTCAGATGCTTCAGCTATGTATTTAGAGATTTTTGATAAAATACAAAGAATATGCAATGTTACTGGTCCTGACCTGGCATCTCGGCTTCAGTCATTTTCCCACCGCCGTAATTTAGCTTCTCTGTGACTTTTCTATAAATACTTTCATAGTAATTGTTTTGATGACCTTTCCTCTATAGTAGGGATTTAAACGCAGTACTAGATTGGCGGCAAGGTCTCATCAATTTAAAGCTACATGTAACCGTAAGTTCTATGCTAACGGTTTCTTCTATCGCACTTCTCGCTTGTGGAACTCTCTTCCAGCTTCTTGAACAACAACAAAAACCACCTTTTATCGTATATCCCGGCTTTTGACATTGTGATATTACGGCCATTAAAAATATTTAAGATCGTTAATGTCAATCAAGTAAAACAAGGTTTAACTAACAGGAAAATCGCAACAGAGCAAAAGTTGGGCTGCTATTTCGGTTTGACGCGTTTACCTATGTACTTCTATAGAAAAAAGGAAAACGTAATTCAACAGTTAATAAAAGATCAAGCTTTTAGGCGGGAACTAGAGGAGATATCCCTAGACATGGGCAGTTGAACGAGAACAGTCTACCCCTGTAGATTGAATAAAGGGTTCAGTTCAAAATTCCCTGTAGGTTACCCAGATCAATATCCACCTGAGGAAGGCCGGGGGCACAACGGTCGAAAAGTTGTGATAACAACAAAAAAGATGAGGACAATTCAAACCAACTGTATGACTGAAAGGTGGGACTGGGTAACCCCAACGTCCTCAGGGCAAAAGAAATCGGTAGGCCATTCTGAATGTCACCATGAACCACAATTGTGAGATGGAAGGGATCGGTGACCACAGCGGCGGCGCAAAATGCGTTAACTGAATGAATGATGATGAAGCCGACAAAAATCAAAATACAGGTGCAAAAACAGAAAATATTTAGTTGCAAAACATACCAAAATACTTCTAAAATACACCTTCTTAGCTGCTTTTGCATGGTTGTGGATCTTGGGAGATTTTGAAGAAAAACTTCAACTACACAAACGAACTGAATTGTACCGAGACTCTCTTAATATTGATCTTGAGGCCAGTGAGAGAATACTATCGTTGCTGGGAGCTGGGGTGGAAATTATCGTAAATAAGACTAGGAAACACTCACTACCAGACATCCCAATTCGTTTGTTGTGGTCGTAAAGTCGAACAGTCGTAAGTCACACAGGTCTTAAGTCAACGACGACCTGTATATCGTGTCTGTTACGTCACAATTTATATAAACAGCGAGTGTAATATAAAATTTGAAACCTAAAAATATATTTTATGTACAGTATGATTTTTAAAGTCTCACTTTGTACGTTTTATTGTTTAGTAAATGTTTCAATCTTTCATTTCAGTGGAATCAACTCCGGAGTTCTTTGCAACAGGACTGAGGTTAAACATCACAGACGAAGAGTAAGTCGGCTTATTCTGTTATTTTGGAAAATTGGCGCAACACAATCTTTTTAAATTCCTTGTGCCAGACTAATACAACTTAGCATATGTTAAATGAATGCGTTTACATAATGAATCGATTTTTAAAGTATTTTAAAAAAAAACTTTCTTTCATGAAGAAGTGTTGAATTGAAACAGCTATGGTTTTTATGCCTCTAGTTTTTAACCTTTAGAGGAGGAAAAATCGTTATGATTATTATCCAATTTCTGTCTAAGTGTTCATTAACGACACAGTAAAAACTGAACCCTGTAGCGCAATTTTTATCAGCTCAATACCGTTAAAATGCTTTCTCTTGAAGAATAAAACAATTTCCCGTCTAATCAGGCCATTGCTTTTAGAAGAATTCTTAGTTAAATATAAATTGACAAAATGTCAAAGGGAGATAATCCCAGGTGTATTAACTGCTATTTACAGCGTTATTGTTTTTCTTTTTTTTTCATAATTAAATCTTAAGAATAATCAAAGAAAATCCCTGTGGCTTAGTATAATTAACAGTTACAAATAATTATAATATAAATTCTGTGGGTAGCATAACAGTTATCGGTACCGAAAATGGATTCGGTGAGCCGAGTTCAAATTCCGGTCGAGTTTTTTTTTATGTTTTCCGCACCTATGAACTTTGGGAGATGCCTGAATCCATCTTCTCATTTCCCCAACAATCGATTCACCCCAAGTATGGCGATAATGCCTCTAAGACGCAAGGGGCTGCTGGGGGTGAAGGAGAATAAGACTTTAGAAGGAATCGGAAACAGAATCCTAAGTAGGAAACAAGAGATAAAACATACTCTACTCCTGGGAGGAGTATGAACTGGGCAATAAGCGAACCTATCTACTCCTATTAATAGTTGGGTAGATTGGGTTTTCTAGCTTTGATTAGCAGCTAGTCTAGGAGAAGGATTCAGAAATATGGAGAAGGCAACAGGAACCCATAGTATTGTTTTTTCAAAGAATTCATTGTGACTATTCCTGAAGGGACAGGACATTTTAAAAAGATAAAAATGGTGACCCCTCATTAAAAAGAGACTGTCGGATGCGATGTTTAAGCGTATATTTTATAAATGTTTACATTCGCTTCTTTTCAGACCTAAATATTATTCTGCTATGGCGAACTACGGTAATACCGGCTACATCCCGGCCAACACATCAAGTAAGTAATAATTTGATTTTACACGAATAGATACCTCGCTCTTTGCCCTTCCTTTACTGACCGGGAGTTACATGTCTAATCATTCAGTTGTGCTCACGGTGTCTTCGGAGGACATTTTGATTTGGTCCAATGTTTCTCAACAACTCGTGTAATGAAAGGCGTCTCGAATGGCCATTCTTCTAGATCTTTTCACATGAATATAGGTGTCTTCCAAGTTCTTATCTTACTTTGTTTCTTATTTTCATCAACGACATTCCCGATGTCATTAGTACCCAACTATTTATATTTATTGAAACATAGCAATTTGTAAAAAAAGTGGACAGATCTTCTTTTTTATTATTCTGACAGATTTTTATCACTTAAACGTCAATCCTATTGGATACTCGTATTCAAATAGACGTTCCATTCATTTATTAAACTGTATATTTTTTTTATTTTCACCTACCGACCTGAATAGTCGAGAAATTTGAATAGAAAATTATGCGCTCTCTGGCAGGATTCGAACCTGCGTCTCCCACCCCAGCGGAAATCGTTATTACATCTGCCGTGCTTTGAATTCTCGGCTACAGAGTACATCGATGACCAAGAAATGTCTGAATAGTGACTTTAAACACAGATTTTCTCCCACTCGAAATTTTCATATTTGCTCAGTTTCGAATCTTAACGTAAACAAAGCAATTTCTAAAGAAAGGGATGGATTTTTATTTATTAATTTGACAGATAAATTTATTTATTTCTTAAACAGTGTTTTTTTTTTTTTTTTTTTGTCTACCGGCCTGAATATTTCAGAAACTTTATTAAAGAAAAATGTACCGGAGAGTGTATATTTTCCTCTAATATCTCTTAGATAATATTCAGGCCCGCAGAGGAAAAACTTCTTTTATAAATAAATTGGGGGCGTCTAACTCAAATACGAATATCCAGCGAAGATTTAGGTGATAAAATTATTGAAACATGTAAATGTATATAATGTTTATATACTTACATTATATTTGTTCCAAATGTTGTTATAGACGGGGGTGATAGTGGGAACAAGCTCCGGAGGCGGACATACGGCGCCTCATAACCAGCTGCTTCGGGTAGGTGGAGCTCGACAACTTGGGAAAGCAGTCCGTCTACAGGAAGGAAAACCTTCTCCTGCCAGAGTAGGGGTGCAGGTTCGAATCCTGCCAGAGGGCGCATATTTTACTTTAATAAAGTTCCTCGAAGATTCAGGCTGATAGATGATAATATATACACGGTTTAAAAATAAAAACGGGACGTCTACTCAAATATGGGTATCCACTAAAGACAACATTTAAAATCTCACGGATTAATAAATGAAAAAATTCATTACTTCTTTAGAAATTGCTTTACATCATTGCTTATATATATATATATATATATATATATATATATATATATATATATATATATCCATGGATTATTTTAAAAAAAATATTAATAAATAATACACTGAAAAAAAAAAGTGTCTGTTATTGTACCCAATATGTATGTGAAGTCCGTTAAATCAAAAATCCGTGACACCAAAGTTTGTTAAATCTTATAAAGAAAGAAAAAATTATTTTATTTGTTGTTTGTCGTAACATAATTGTTAGTCAAAATTGCAACTGAATTTTATGCAATAATTTATATATATATATATATATATATATATATATATATATATATATATTATCCCTCACCGAGAGCACGAGTTTCATATATATCTATATCTATCTATCTATCTATCTATCTATCTATCTATATATATATATATATATATATATATATATACGTGTATGTATTTTTTCAGATTTTCCGGCAGATGCTGCTTGCGTTTGGCCCTACGATAACAATCCCATTTTTGCCGTGGCTATTCATTCTCACACCATGGGTAAGTAAAAGGAGAAAATATCTTCTGCTACATATAAATTCTATCCGCCATGTTTTCTCACAGACATGTACGACAGTTTTTCGTACGTGACAAATTAGCTTTTAATATTCAATGAATTATTTAAAATGTCATCGTCTCTCTAAGATTTGTAAATGAGTTAATAATATTCAATGGATTTGTAACAGGGTGGGGGATATGTTTGTGTTGATGTCGTAATTGATGTAATTAGACCGTTGTTATATGTATTTGTAACAGGGTGGGGGATATGTTGGTGTTAATGTCGTAATTGATGTAATTAGACCGTTGTTATATGTATTTGTAATTGACAGAAAAATCTTTTTTCTTTTTTTATTGCTATAAACGAAATGAATAAAAACATACAACAACTTAACAACAATAATACTAAAGACATGTTCCTACACACAAGCTGCCAGTGGCCCGCTGGCGGGCCTCTGGTGGAAGCCACCGACGGGCCACCGGTCTGCCTCAATGGGCTTGCCAGTGTTAAACACACATACAGTATCTTTCTATTTATACGCGTTCCTTTTTTCTTCTTTAGGCCGTATCCATTCAGGAGATTAGCGCAATCATGGCTCTCCACAATTTCCCGTCCTTTGTGGCTCTTAATAAATTTTGTCTTCTTACTATCTCCTCTGATCCCTGTTCTGCCATCCATTTACACAAGCTAGTTAGGGAATCTGTGCGCTGTTTTCATCTGTTCTGCTTGCATTCAATATGTCCCGTGAGTGTCACATTTTCCAAACCCTCTTTCCTCATTATGTACCCTAGAAATTACAACAGACTCTTTTTGATGTTCAGTATAAGTGTCCTTTTTGTTTCCATTTTCTCTAAAAACTTCATCGTTGCTCACATGTTCAGTCCATGGTATTCTCAGCTTTTTTCTGTAATGATCCATAATTATTTTCATTAGATATCTTACTGCCCAGTGATCTATTAATGAATATATTTAATAAAAATGTATGAGGATTTCAATATTACAACAAAAAGTTTCTCTTATATATATATTCAGGGCAGCATGCTCAGTTTCGATGTTAGACTCAGAACGTTTCGACCAGTACGCTATTCGTATTTGGCACCCCCCACCTCAAGGGGGTGCTTAGGGTGTGGATTAATGGGTAAGGCTAGTCTGGGTGGCTATTAATACTGAATAGTGAATTCGATCTGTTATATGTGTCTCAGCTTGTAATATCCTTTGCGCTCATTACGATGTCAGAGAGGCCAGGTGTATCGGCGGGTTAACCTAACAGATGTCATCCTAACCATCAAGTGCCGATCCGCGCCTCACTGAATATCAGTGAACCTACAAGCATGCTGCACCAAACAGCACATAATAATAACAATTAAAAAGAGACCTTCTCCATATAAAATATGCCAGTATACTTGATCCATTATATTCCACTATGAATTGCCCTACCTACCTACCTATGGCATGCACTGCATTTCAAGTATGCAGAAAATTAAATTTTCATATAATGGTTATGTATAATGCTTTCACTGCATTACCTAAATAAATATGAGCCCTTACTACTCATGAGTTCATTAATGATTCTGTTTAGAAGGGAAAATATTCGATTGTAATGTTGAGCTTTTTATAATTTTCTCTTTTGTAGCTACTGCAATTTCTGGTTACATCTACAAGAATGGTACATTTATTGAACTGCTGAGAGCTGACCCAGTATATCCCGAGGTATTTCTATCTATCTATCTATCTATCTATTGAATATCCACTTATCCTATTTCCACTATGAGTTTCGCGGAATGACATCCACTTTTCGAAAGAGTCAAGTATCAGTGTCTTTTACTTTCAATAACACCTAGAAAATTTCACTTGTGAATTGATGAGACCTTACGGCCAATCGAGTACTGCGCTTATATACATAAAGTCTAGCTACCATAGCGAAGAGTTCATATGAACAATTCCCATGAAATTATTTATAGAAAAGGCACAGGTAAGCTTCATTACGGCGGTGGGAAAGTGACTGAAGCCGAGATGCCAGGTCAGGACTAATAATATTGCTGATCGCCATATCTTATGAATCTGGCTAGCTAAATTCGCGATGTGAATGCATTATCTGATGATATCTCTTTATAAATCTCATTGACAAATGAATATTTGAATTTAATATATTTTCCTTTCTTTTTCAGCCTATTATTGACATTTCTCACCGAAATCTTGTATTAGAAAAGGGAGATATTGTGGTACGTAGTTTTGGAAGGCCGAAAACATTTCTACCTTTCTGTCTCTTCCTCCTCCGTTTTCTTTTCCTCGACAGGACGTTTGATTTAATAAGGCAGCAATACTATTATATTATTTAATATCGAATATATCGCCTTCTTCTTCTTCTTCTTCTTCTTCTTCTTCTTCTTCTTCTTCTTTTGACACCCTCTGGTGGTCGCGACGCCAATATGTGACACTGCGCTCTCGGCCCGTGGTCATCTCCCAGTTGCGGTACGAAGCTGTAAGGTTTCTTCCGCCAGCGTTTGGTGTTGAATCCTTGTCTCTTCCACCAGTCTGTGTCCCGGTCGATCTGGTCGTTCCCGGTTCGATACCAGCTTTGTCGTTCCCAGCTTACTTCCAACGTCTGGTTACCGAAGTAACTAATTTGATCTCAGTCTAACCTACCCACGTTGTGACTTTGCCGTAGTGCAAGCTGAATCTGGAGTGAAGGTGATATCGCACAAGCGTAAGTAAAAGAAGCTATAAAACAAAACTCAAGAGGTTCAAATATATTGAGAAATAACAAATTATCTTAATCCGTCTGTTATATACAGGAGTGCGTTTCTCTCCCACCCCGTTTCTAACGATTTGTGACACTTTTGCGTTTCTTAAGTGAGTTTTGGTATCTTAAGTCGTTCGTCAATATAACTTACTTTTGGTAGGAAAGTTGAAAGGACGTGGAATCTCTCCGCCAGCTTCTGCGAGGCAACACTCTGACTCTGTCTGGAACTGAACGCCAACTCCAACTGAAACTGCCTGGAGATGTTCGTTTATATGGATACCGACCAAAACCCGGTGTGGGGCCTGACGTGGTTTGGGTTCCTCGATAATTCTCGATTCCCAACAAGAATTCTCTTTATTCTTAGGTCAGGTAAATTAATTACTTCCAATTTTTGGAAGATTAATCACTTTCAATTTCGGGGGTTTCTCCCTCGTCCGTGAGGGAATGTCGGAGGAGAGTTATCATCCTAGACTCTTCCTCTCTCACATTGGTATCTCCTACCAATCCCCTCAGTGGGTGTTAACAACTTCTTCGCCTTTCTCATACATTCACCTCCGCCTATCACCCATGCTACCACTTGACCAATGATCTCTCGGCAGTGTGGGTTGTGGCTAGACTGGCCCTCTTCAAATTATTATCCAGAATTTTGCTTACAAAATCCTATTTTCTTTTTTCCATCGGCCAAAACATTTTTTCACAAACCCCAGATTGCCAAATAATTCTTATCACATCTTTCTTTTGAGGACACCCAAAATTCACTTAGTCAGGTCTCTCTACCGATTCATCAATCACTGTCAAAACCCGACATCTGGCTTCTCTGATAACTCAACTTTTAACTGGGGGGTCCGTATTTACCTGAGAATCAAATTCTTTATTTTTCTCATGCCATAAAATCCTTTTATCCCCAGATCCCATTTTCGACGACGCTGTTTCTGACGTCAACAGTTTGAAAAAGTAATAATAATAATTTCCTCCACGATTTTCTTCCTCATGCCAAAATTCTAACACATACCAGATGATTTCCCTTCGTTGGACCCAGGAATTAAAATTAAATGATATCTCTGAAAGATATCTAATATCGATTCTCTCTGCATGTATCGCGGTCGTCTCAAGCCGAATGTTTTTTATGACCACCATGTGTCGGCCGGCTTTGTTTTTCTTTCTGAATTCTGTTTCCCTTGGCGAGTCATTCCCTTACCATGACATTAATCAGTTTTGACAGAATCTCATATCTCGCTTTTTCTTACGGATTTTCTGTCTCGTGTGAAAAGTATCTTTTTTCGTAAATAAAATAAAATCTTCTTTTTAACGTCACTCAGTCTTTCATACGATATAGCTCTTTCTCGCCTTAAGTCTTTCCTGTTTTTAATTTCTATAATTGATTAGTTGGCTAGTTACCATAGCTAAATAGTGTCACATTCTTCTTCTTCTTCTTCTGCTGCTGCTGCTGCTTGCCGTATCTCATCAGGACGTGGGCGACTAAGAATCTCCACAATTTCATGTCTTTTGTATCCCATAGTGTGTGCGTGTGTGTCTGCAAATATATTGATAAAATAGGAAAGAACAGTTAGATCGATGCTCCAAAGTTCTTTAGTATTTTTGTTTTTATTTTAAAAAAAGTGCTCAATACATACATATATATATATATATATATATATATATTTCAGATAATAAATTAATAATTAACTGAGTCTAGGATAAGAATCATCAACAGAATGCAGAACGTTTCGTCCTTATTTGGAACTCATCAGCAATGCACATCCACTAACAAGAATCGAACACGGACTGTTACGATACAACGCAAGTGTCATACCACTGAGTCTCTGTGACGAAGAGGAATCTAACTAGACTCAATATGGCGCAGCTATTCTTAATTTCAAGTGGTTTGATTCTCAGTAGTGGTTACGTACTGATGATGAACCCCAAAAATGGACGAAACGGCCGTACGGTGCTTTCTGCATTCTGTTGATGATTCATGTTCTATACTAAATGAATTATTATGTGAAAATTCAAATTAAAAATCTCTAAAAATATTATATATATATATATATATATATATATATATATTATCGGAGATTAAAAGAAAACATGTTAAAAATCGCTCAACGGTAGAGCACTATTTACATTTTTTAAATGTTCTTATCTTACCTGGATGCAGATCTCCCAGGATATATGACAATAACCATATTTTACAATTTTTATTAGGACAAACAACAAAGCTGGTATTAAACCGTCAACTGTAATTGTAGGTTTAAAGAAAATTGTTCAGTAGACGGCACATGCAGATCTACCTGAGTATAAAAAGGTTCCGCACAGACAGTTAATTGTCTTAGAGATAGGTGTGACTTAAATTTAGAAGAAGAAAAAATTAGAATAATAAAATGAAATAGTCAAAGCCAATTATTTAATCAGAGGAATGAATTAGTGTTAAAATGTCGACATAAAAACAAATTCAAATTTCCATAATATGGGTTTAACTTAATTAGCTGTTATATTTCCATAATATTCACTCCCTTTTAACTTTTCAAATGTCGACATTATAACTAATTCTAATTTTTATGTTTAATTTCCCACCCTCTGTAACCACTTTACACTATATTAATTATAATCTATAAACTTTCCCCTACTTTAGTATCTTCCTAACTCTCTTTCTATTAATCCCTTACATCCTTTTATCTATATATAGATTAAAAATATATAGATAAAAGGATGTAAAGGATTAATGGAAAGAGAGTTGGGAACATATTAAAGTAGGGGAAAGTTTATATTTTTAGAGCCCTCTTAATTTCTCTTTTACTTTTAAATTAATATTTTATTCTATAACCCTAAATTAAGGTCATAAGGTTAATATCCGGGTTTAGTTTTATAAAACATCTTCCTTTTAAGACAAATGCTTTTCACCCTCCCCTGACCCCTGTCTCATGCCATTCGTCTGAGTGAAATGGATACATTCTGTACTAGTTTTTCGACTACTTTTTTTTTTTTTTTATATATATATAAAATAAAACATTTCTATAATTCTAGACACGTACATAAAAGTACATACATTCAGTTAAATATGATGGACTCTCCCATCGAGTTCGACGTATGAGGTTCCGACGACCACGAACTAATTATCTGCATAATAAACATAAACGGGTATAACTTTTGATAACAGCTAGAGAATTGCACAAAAGACCACAAACAGTACAGGAGAATGCATTGTATCCAAGTGCAGCAGGAACACTGTTAGATGTTTTATTTTGCTTTGTCGTTTCATGTAGTCGGCTGATGCTTACTTCTCAGTGCAGCTATATCAAATGTTGTACTTCTTTAGCTCCAAAGCGACCAGAGCTGTTTTTCTTTCTGGTGCTGAGTTGTTGTCCTGGAGAGTTCGTACATTCCAAGTGCCAAGATGAAGTTGATATTGTTTCGTAGAGTTTTTCACAGTAGCCGGATATGTGTGGAACTAATTAGATGTAGTTGTCAGAAAACCAACACAATGATTTGTTTCAAGTGGTGAAGGCTTGTGTCGGACCATCCACACTTTTTGGACTTCTCGATAAAAAAAGGAACGGTTCAAAAGACTTGCCACTGAAACTCCGGACGACAGTCCTCATGTGTTATTATCGCGGAGTTTAACCTCTCCGGATGACAATCAATATCAGCCAGTACACGCCTCTCGGCAGACACATGCAATATAATGACCGGTTTAAGCTGTCACAAGTTTTCTTTCCCATCTGAATTCTTTTTTATCGTGAAACCGACACTAAAGGGATTGTTAACCAAAGCTCAGAGACACCTTTCAAACTCATCAAGGAAAATTAATATATATATATATATATATATATATATATATATATATATATATATATATATATATATATATTAAATATATATATATATATTAGTTATATATATATATATATATATATATATATATATTATATATATATATATATATATATATTATATATATATATATTAATTAAATATATATATATATATATAATATATATATATATATATATATATATTAGTTAAATATATTAGTTAAATATATATATATATATATATATATATATATATATACAAGTATAAAATTGGTATATACGGAATGAATTCCAATAACCTACAATTACTATTCTTAAAAGAGTGCTCAATACAAAGTAGAGCAGATATAATTATTTTTTATAAAAAAAAAAATTATAACAGAAGTATGTTATAAAATCACTACAAAAATAGCCATTTTGTTTCAACACATTCTGTGTCTTATCAAGTGATGATGTTGAAAATAAAATAAATGGTTTTAAAAGTTTCAGATTAATTAACGATCCTACACTAGGGGGAAACATTGTTACAAAAGCTAGAATAACCAATCAAAAACCAAGTATAGAAAGATTCAAAAGCTTGACAACGAAATTATGTTATAATAACTATTCAGATATTTAAAATACGTGTAATATTAAAAATAATTTATACTAACCAATAATTATAAAATTATATGATAAAATTTAATATTAAAATTAAAAACTGGCAATTTTAAAATCCAAATTTAATATCTCTTAAGTTTAAAACTACAAAATTATTGAGAAAAAAAAAAATATATATGTTTATTCAATTCATTTCTTCATTGAAATTACGTTCTACAAGACTTTACAATATATCCGGTCATTTGACAATACATGTATATATTTTTTCTTTTCCTTTTCTTTTTTCCTTTTTATTTTAAAGTGTGTGAATGTGGTCTTAAACTCAAGCGCAAAACAACAAAAACACAATCAGATTATAATACATAAGCACCGAGACATAATTAGATACACACACGCACAGACACACACACGCACAGACACACACACACACACGTGTAGATCTGGAGGATCGATTCCGGGGAGAAAAATTTCCTGGCGCGTCACAGGGAGCCAAGTTTCCTTGCGGTGGACGAAGCAATTGACTCAATGTATTTGTTCCATCTCAGGTCAGCCGTCAACGTGAGACCGAGCAGCCGCAGAGAGTTGCTCTCGAGAAGTTGAGCGTCAGACATTCTAATGAAGGGAAGGGAAGGATCTCTGTGGTGATTAATAGAGAGCAGTTTTGTTTTTGAAGTCTTAAAGTTGACCAGCCAATTCCTGCCCCAGTTCACAACCGATTGGAGGTCCTTTTCGAGACGCACGGCCAGTTTAGTTTTGTCAGCGGTGTTCGAAAAAATAAAAAAAAGTTACAATTTCGAAATATTTCACAGTTTGATGTCCATAAAGTTCAATAAAATCGATCTTCAAAACAAGGACGATGAACAGTGTGGGAGTTAAAGTGATACCTCAGAAACAATCCACTCATGGTCGCAAGAGGGGAATCACCTTCGCTAGAAACATTGTATAGAGGGAAGTGCTGTAATAGATGTATTTCATATATGCTTTCACACTGTAACTTAAGTTAAAATAAACTTAGGTTATTCAATATTGAAATAAAGGATAATATATTTTTATTAATCAAAAGAGTGCAAATTAAACAATTTTTATTAACTAATAATTTTTTATTGGACGATATTTAACTTACCTGGGTCGAGCTAGTTTAATATAAACAGTACTTATCCGGGCTGATAACCTGCTAGTAAGATTTGCAGACTGTCGTGTTTAGGCAGATTGTACTATTCAGGGTGTAGACTTCTTGCCAATTTCTCCTCTTGACATATTTTAAGACATTTTATCCCCACTCCCTACCCGATTTTAAATGCCCAGCCTTTTTCTCAACACATACAATTTCGTAATAAGCATAACAATGGCTGACTATTAATAGCCTCTGTCTGCCGTCTATGCAATAAATCTAGCAAATGGCTTACATGCTTCAAAACCATTGATTGTTTTATGAGATTTAAAGCATGTCTGTGATAGTCATATTCCTTTAATGAATCGACCGCTATATCTATCTATCTATCTATCTATCTATCTATCTATCTATCTATCTCATTCTGTTTATATCTGTCTATCTATCTAACTATCGATCTCATTCTGTTCATATCTATCTATATATCTATCTCATTCTGTTCGTATCTATCTATCTATCTATCTATCTATCTATCTCATTCTGTTCATATCTATCTATATATTTATCTCAATCTGTTCATATCTATCTATCTATCTATCTATCTCATTCTGTTCATATCTATCTATCTATCTATCTCATTCTGTTCATATCTATCGATCTCATTCTGTTTATATCTATCTATCTATCTATCTATCTATCTATCTATCTATCTATCTATCTCATTCTGTTTATATCTGTCTATATATCTAACTATCGATCTCATTCTGTTCATATCTATCTATATATCTATCTCATTCTGTTCGTATCTATCTCATTCTGTTCGTATCTATCTATCTATCTATCTATCTATCTATCTATCTATCTATCTATCTATCTCATTCTGTTCATATCTGTCGCTCTCATTCTGTTTATATCTATCTATCTATCTATCTATCTATCTATCTATCTATCTATCTCATTCTGTTCATATCTGTCGCTCTCATTCTGTTTATATCTATCTATCTATCTATCTATCTATCTATCTATCTATCTATCTCATCATATCTGTTTCATTCTGTTTATATCTATCTATCTCATCTATCTATCTATCTATCTATCTATCTATCTATCTCATTCTGTTTATATCTGTCTATCTGTTTATATCTATCTATCTATCTATCTATCTCATTCTATGATCTCATTCTGTTCATATCTATCTATATTTTTATTCATTCATTCTATCTATCTATATCTATCTATCTATCTATCTATCTATCTATCTATCTCATTCTGTTCATATCTATCTATCTATCTATCTATCTATCTATCTATCTATCTATCTATCTCATTCTGTTCATATCTATCTATCTATGAAATTTGTATGAAATATTTAAAATATTACTTTGTTCTTCCAGATTATGCGTTGTACTCTTACAAACCCCACAGACAAGATTGCAAAATTCGGGTAAGTAACGTCATCGAACGTCTAATGAAACAATTACTAACCCCAACCCTAACCTTAATTCAGGGACATCTAACTCGTGTTGCGGAACCCATCCGGTTGACCTCCACCACTTACTATCTCTGACCAAACTGAGCCATTAGGGGCCAAACTATCGGGCCAGATCGACGCGCCATCTTGCCACTGGATCCACTCCATTTCATAACATAACCCTCTACCGCGAGTGGCCCTCGGGCCTTGTACAGTGTGAACGTTACTTTAAAAACAAATTAAGTAAAAACTGAGACATACAAAGAGGCATGGCAGGTGGAATTAGAACAATCTACCCCCGTGGAATAAATAAAGAATTCAGTTCGGATTTCCAATAAATATCATCTGAAGAAGCCTGGGGCTTACAATGGTCGAAACGTCGTGATTGTGACAATAAAGATAATAGTCCGAACAATGTAAATAGACATTTTTCGGAAATATAGACAGAGATAAAAAAAAATATGATTTATTCTGGGATTAGGTAGGTGATACTTGGCAAAAATACTTTATTGTCACATTCACGACGAGTCACCAAGAAAACATGACGCAGTGGATAAAAACGTTGGTTGTTCCTAACAGTAACATGGCCCAAAGAATTGTGAGTTCAATCCCTGGCCTCAACAAAGAGAACAAGAAATTTGGAGAGTTGAGTTATTAAGGGAACTACATTCTTTGGTCCAACCAATTCTAACCTTCAAGGCTAGGACCCACCATGTTACTTACAGCGTAGCAAATCCTTCACATTCTCTCCATAATTCATCGGTGAACTTCCTGTGAAGGACTTCCTGTGAAGCACTTCCTGTGAAGGACTTCCTACGAAGCACTTCCTGTGAAGGACTTCCTGTGAAGCACTTTCTTTGAACCCCTGCTCAATAGAAATGACTCCCAAGAGGACCTCTCTCCGATCAATAAAAACTTAACCTGTTCAAGTCTACAGTCAATCGCTATCTTCCCCTCCTATCCATATAAACTACTCCTTAATATAACCCTCTACCTCGAGTGTTTCCCGGGCCTTGTACAGGGTGAAACTTACTGCAAAAAAAAAAATAACTAAAAACTAAGGTATCCGAAAATGCATCGCAGGTGGAATTAGAACAATTTTACCCCCCACCGTGAACCAAATAAAGAGTTCAGTTCGAAACAAATATCACATAAAGGCCGGGGCGTAGAACGGTCGTGAATGTGACAATAAAGATAAGGATAACAGTCCAAACAATGCAAATAGAGTAAATATATATTTTATAATATGGGAAATAAGGCTCGACTTCTTATTTCTCGACGTGGTCGTTTTCTTTCATTTTGTTACCTTGTGAACGCGCAGCGGGCCCTTTCCCAGCTTTCTGTGAACTCCGACGAGATCAAGAAATGCAAGATGGGGTAATCATTAGTCGGTCGGTGGGAAGCTTGGGCGAGTGTCGCGTTGCCTGTTGATACAAATTTTTGTTCCAATCTAATGTTATCTTTATTTATTTTTTTCAACAGGTTCGAGCACACTGATGAAATGTGTAACTTTTCTTTATTTTACGGAATTCCAACAGACGATTATGACTCTTATGATGAAGTCGTCTGTGGCCGAGATGCCCAGACGTTCCACTTGAAAGACATAGTTCTACCGGAAGATTCTACAGTTCCAGACAAGGAAGGCTATGCAAAACTGATGGCGTCATATAATTTGACGAAAAGAGAATATTAAATAAAACCAAAGAGATTTTACAAGCATCAAGAACTTTTTTTTATAATTTAACAATCTCTGTTTGGTTATCTTTAGAAATACAATCTCAGTGTTTTTGTTGTTTAATTTTAATTGATAGGAATTGAATTGTTCATTCTATTTGCCGTTTTTTTTCGTAAAATTGTAAAAAAAATAAAGGATGATCTTATTGAAACAGTGTCAGTTGTGTTAATTAAAGTACGATGTACGATTGCAAATGTCACACAAAAATGACAGAATTTCTCGAAGATCCTTTGACATTAAATAGGTTGTCTGAAACAGAAACCTGAAAACAAGGCAGTCACTTACCATTTTATTACAAAGTTGTCCAAATTATTTTCAAAGAGGGTCAGATTTGATGAGGTAAATATACGTGAGGGCCAACCATTCTGTTTGGCATTCTTTGAATCATTAAAATTAAATGCAAATGAATTATGAATTTCGTTTCTTCACATGGATGACAAATAAATTTAAACATGTCTTACCAAAATCATTCAGCCACAAACTCGCTTTCACGGCGCTTGACACCACATTTGAATGAAAACTCTAACATTTTTAGGCACTTAAAACAACATGCCTGCCCGCACACACAATTCCATAAAATACTTGTCGAAAACACAATTATACTTCGACATGAAAACAATAGACAAAAACTAAAAATCCTTGAAGCATTATACATCAAACAGTTGAAACCCAACCTAAACAAAATCAATTATGGCATCTCTACAAATATTCTTAAATGTCTATAATTGGTAACAGAAGCCATTGGTTTATACCAACGGTTTCCCATACTTCATACTTTATACTTCTCCAATTCACTCTCGTGTGTTCATGTGTGACGTCATGAGATGCGGTGTGATTTTCGCTTCTAACGTCTTATATGCGTGTGTTTATCGTTGCTTAGAAATCATCTATGTAAACATTGACAGACTATCCTCACTGTCTTGTCCGTATATTGCTTAATATGTTGTAATTGACATCTTTGATAATGGCTTATGTAAGCTTAGATTGTATTAAAAAAATATGGATCAATATTGTGAATTTCTTTCTTCGTTCAACGATAATGTTATTAAACTTATCAGATGTTACGAAAAAAAATTGCATAAAATAAATAGAGAACACTTGTCTATATTATTTAATGAAACGTGTATGAATGAAAAGATGCTGCCTAAATACATATATTTATATATATATATATATATATATATATATATATATATATATATATATATATATACGCGTCCGGCAGAGGAGGGCGTATTCAACATTTGATAATTTTGCAGCAATACCAACTTAAAGGTTTTAAGCAGTTTTGAACAACATTTCTTTTCATGCTTAGCCATAAGGAATTGTAAATGTCGGACTACCTTACACTTAAGTAAAATAATAAAAATAATAATATTTATTAAGAATTTATTACAGGAAATATCAAGTTTTACGGAAACATTGTTGACAATTATGTATTTAGTTACATAACAAATAAATAAAAATAATATAAATTTTGATGCTATATTCGATTTGTTTTTTGGTATTTTTCATTTTCCCTTTTGTTATTGGCAGCATTTTTGAATAATTTTCCTAAGTTGAACAAACCGTGGTTATTTCATTTACGCTTTGTTACCTCTCTTTTCCATTGTTGTTTTTAGATCGCTTTCTTCCAGTCATTTTGATGGGCAATAGCAAAATTCTGAAATTTAGAATGATCTTCTTCCATTTCAAAAATAAAGCCTGAAAAGAAAGGAATATTTTAAATTAATCTACGACCAATAATAAAATGTTTTTGACAAAAAACCTTAATGATTTCACTATAATTATGTAAAAATAATGTAATGATATTCCGCAAACAAATCTACGATTTATGTTATCTCATCTCATTGCATTGTTATGAACTATAAATTTAAATTGAGCTTGAAATATTGTGTAATCGGCTGTAATTTTTTGTAAAATATTTGGATAGGATATAATGAATAAAAATATGATTCCATCGCGACACAGAAATTGCTGTTTCGAAACTTGACTCAAGTCCTAAAGTTTAATTTCAATATTAAACTTAAAATTTAGAGTACAATTTCATTCTCAAGCGATGTTTAGAAATATATATATACACCCGCACATATTCTCGTCATAGAATATTTTTATGCATACTCGTAAACATATATACAAACATCCAACTATTTCTTATATCTATACCCGCAGCCATTCATATATAACCGGCGAAACGTGTCGTTAATAAATTTTTCATTCCGTCTCATCATCTTCGCGTTTATTTCGGATACATTCGACAAATAGACATAGAAGACATTTAAAGAGACGCACCATTTTGGAGAAATTTAAGGGACAACTTAAACAGACGGGTCCACCTGTTAAAAAATAGGGAAACATATTTGTACACAGATTTCAGACTGTAGCCTCTTGTGTCGATTCTCAATTTTTCTGTCCGTCGCGAAACTTGGGCGAAGAATCCAAGCATTAGAAATTAAATGCTACACACCAATCTGAGGCTTACAGTCACACCACCTTGAAGTTAAGCAATATTTAGTTTTACCGTTATCTAGATGGGTGACCACTTGGGAATATCAAGTGTTGCAATCTTGGATGTATAGGTGGTGAAATGGATAATGGCTCGGAATTGTAAATCGGAGAGCCGAGTTCCATTTCCAGTTGGATTCGTTATATTCACTTACGCGCAGATACCCTTGGGAAAGGTATCAATACACCTCCTCCCCCCAGCTATGGGTTAATTAGTAAGATTTGTATCGCTAAAATCATTATTATCTCAAAAAATAAAATTAAAATTGCTTACAAAATATTTAGATTTTGGTGTAAATAACCCATAGAGGTGTTGCTTTGCCGCTAAACGATAACAATCAACACCCATCCGAGGCATCTGATATGAGGACGCAATGTGAAACACCTTATCTTTTTATGTGCCATGTCCTTTTAGGACGTAGGCGATCATGGCTCTCCGTCTCCCTCTATCATTTGCAGCTCTTCCTACTCTTTGTTAACCCCCACCCCCCAGAATTCGTTCTCTCATCCATTTGCTTAAGCTCGCTAGGTAGGTCCACCGTCAACAAGAGAAATCTGAAACCATAAAACCGTCATGGGTATGATGATAAACTACATCCGGCAGCAAGACCTCTGATCAGGAGACTGGAGGTTTTAAGGAGCGTGGAACCACATCTTAATTGATGTTATTCCCAGACCCACCCTAACCCGGGTGGTAGCACATGTTAGGGTCCTAGCTCTGGGCAAATTGTGAACCCCCAAGCAAAAAGCAAACACTATGAAAGTATAAAAATAGATTTTTTCTTGTGAAGATGCCAGCAATATATCTTATATAAAATTAACAACAAATCATATTTATTGCAAAATTACCAACAATGCTTTTTTAAAACAAAATGACCAATAATGCATTTTATAGTAGAATTGCAAACAATGCATTCTATCTGTAATTGAAGCAATAAAATTGTGTTGAAAATATTTAGATTTCGGCATTAAATAACCCATAGAGGTGTTGATATGCCGCTAAACAAAATCAATCAACCAACAATTCATATTTAAATCAAAATGACCAACAATACATTTTATCTGCAGTTAAAGGCATACAACTGCGTTTAAAATATATTTAGTTGAAACCATAAAATTGTGTTCAAAATATTTAGATTTCGGTATTAAATAACCCATAGATGTGTTGATATGCCGCTAAACAAAATCAACCAACCAACAATTCATATTTAAATCAAAATGACCAACAATACATTTTATCTGCAGTTAAAGGCATACAACTGCGTTTAAAATATATTTAGTTGAAGTCATAAAATTGTGTTGAAAATATTTAGATTTCGGCATTAAATAACCCATAGAGGTGTTGATATGCCGCTAAACAAAATCAACCAACCAACAATTCATATTTAAATCAAAATGACCAACAATACATTTTATCTGCAGTTAAAGGCATACAACTGCGTTTAAAATATATTTAGTTGAAGCCATAAAATTGTGTTCAAAATATTTAGATTTCGGTATTAAATAACCCATAGAGGTGTTGATATGCCGCTAAACAAAATCAACCAAGCAAACAAGCAACATGAAAGAACTATGAAAGTATAAAACATTTTATAGTAAAAATACCAGCAATATATTTTAATAATATAAAATATTAGCAACAATACATTTTTGTAAGAAACAAAATTACAAGCAATACATTTGTTAGATAAATTACTATGCACTCGAGATAATTAAATTTCGGTATTAAATGACCCATGAGGAGTCGATATGCCACAAAACAAACAAAGGTAATAAGAGCCAACAAGGTTTCTACAAAGTTCCACCCAAGGCAAAACAAGAAGATACAAATTGGCTGACGACTGAGTGAATTGGAAGATCCTTCGCATCGACCGAAACAGTGGTACGCAACCGAGGTATATGGAAGGTTGCTGGTCGAGTGTTCAATAGCGGGGCTTTCATGAAGACTAATGAAGATGAGAATGATATAGATATATTGAACGATATATTTGCCATTTTTCCCACTATCTTTCACCATCTTTGAAGCAGATTCATCATACCATCCTTTCAATACATGAGGTCTTTCGAGTTGATGAACGAAATCAAGCGATATGTTTATATTTCTGAGATGAGGTACTCTAACTATTTACACTATTTACTTCATCCTGACTGATGTCCTCATCTTTATGGTCATATTAACGACGTTTCTACCGTTGTACGCTCCGGCCTTCTTCAGGATATGTTTATAATTCTGAGATGAGGTACTGTAAATATTTACATTATTTACTTGGTCCTGACTGCTGTCCTCATCTTTATGGTCATATTAATGACGTTTCTACCGTTGTACGCTCCGGCCTTCTTTTCGTCTTTCGAAGTTTTGGCTCTTCAGGCGATGGTAAATAACTGAATAAATCATTTTTTAAAATTTTAATGCACCTCCTCTTTTTTCGAAAGCGAAGAGAATGTGAGAAAACACAAGTCCAGAATTAAAATTAGGTTTGTTGGTTTACTTTGATTAACCAATCAAGTATTGGACATACGCTAAACGAAAAAATAACCTAAAATAAAAAAAGAAGAAAAAATAAGGAAAATTTAGATCGTGGCATGATGTAGCCTGAAACATAATTCTAGACAAAATCCTTTATGGCCGACATAAAATTGATTCAAACTATAAGCAAGAGGTAACACTGTATCATAATTGCGGACGATTATGACTTATTCAGTGTTCCATAAAGAAGCTAATGAGAGAGGTTAATCAATGTATAGCGAATTGTAACATAAATTTTTTACTGGAAAATTAAAAGGCTTCTTTAAGAAACCAGTCAATACAATTAAACATTTAAAATTTTAAAAAAAAATGAGGAACATCCATATGATATTGATAATACTGGATAGACAACAATACATACCTATATTAAATCTAAATAAACAAAAGGAAATAATCACTCATAGAAGGTGCACTGCACTTTTCTTACTAATTATGATCATATGAAATAATACTACCAAATTTAAAGTTTAACCATATTGTAAGGTGAAATGTAAACTATGTCTGCAATTTACAGTTAATTCACTTCTTTGGTTTAATAGCAAATCTAATAATTTCCAATTTCTCGTGTAAGCTTAAGAACCAAGGTGCATTTAAGAATTTACAAGTTCTAACTTTTTTAGTACTTTATATTTTACCGTAGGAGTTTTATTATCTTCTTTTAAGTTCCGAAAATATTTGGAAAGAGATGTTCTATTTTAAAAGTGCTATTGACAAAACATGGGATATGTTGATACCACCTAGTTTTAAAAGAATTCTTAGTACTCTCTATAAAAAATTTTCAACAATTTCATTTTCAATTTCAGGTTACAATTTTATTTTTCAGTTATAAAAACCTGAGTAATGGAAATTCCAAGGTAACTAATGCCGATAATACTAACAAATGTAATTGTAAAAATTCTAACGATTGCTCATTGCGTAAGAAATGTCAGACCGACTTTCTTATATATCTAAGCATTATTTTCGCAATAGAAAATCCGACTGTTAAAAAATTTTTATTTTAATATTTCTATCTTTTTAATAAGATTCAGAAATCTCCCTTTAATTAAAGATCTGCTACTCTAAATAAAATAAAAATAGTAAAAATAGTTTAATTGGCAAATACAATGTTTTGGGAAACACAATTTTTAAAAAATTTTTTTTCAAGAGATATACTTTATAAAATCTAAAATCTCAATGCTTATAATAATTAACTACACCAGCATTGCGGTAAAAAGATATATTTTACATATTTTAGATTTAATTTACGTAACGGTCAGTCCAAATTCAGCACCCGAAGATTCAGTTTTTGCAGGACACACACACACACACACACACACACACACACACACACACACACATATATATATATATATATATATATATATATATATGTAAAAGATGAGAATGAGCAGAGTACAATTCCAACGTTTAATTTATAAAGGGCTCAGTACAAAGTAGAACAATGTTATATATCTGTCTACATTTCTGAGATGAGGTATTATGTACACTATTTACATTATTTGGACTATTGTCCTCATCTTTGTTGCCATATTTACCACAACGTTTCGGCCGTAGTACGTTCCGGCCTTCTTCAGGTGGTTGGAATGTCAAACTGAGTCCTTTATTTCGCTCGCTGGGGTAGACTGTTCTAGTTCCACGTGCCATGTCTAATGGATGTCAGTTATCAGTTATCTCCTGTTAATTCAGCTCTCCAACTTTTCCACCGCCTTAGCCGGGTATTGAACTCACAACTCTTTGGGTTCTATCACTGGATCTAACTAACACCTTGTGACACTTTTGCTACGTGTCCTTGAGGATAGTCTATCCAGCGAACAAAATAAAGGTTCTGTTCGTCATTCCAACCACCTGAAGACCGGGGCGTAGAACGGCCCGAAACGTTGTGATAAATATGGCGACAAAGATGAGGATGATAGTCCTTCAGTATCTGTCTATATTTCTGAGATGAGGTATTATGTACACTATTTACATTATTTGGACTATTGTCCTTAACTTTGTTGCCATATTTATCACAACGTTTCGGCCGTTATACGCTCCGACCTTCGTCGGGTGGTTGGAATGTCCTTGAGGACATATGGTACAGTGGATAAAGGCGTTCGTTAGATTAAGTGAGAGGATCCAAAGAGTTGTGAGTTCAATACCTGATTAAGGCAGTGGAGAACTTGGAGAGGGGAATTAACAGGCGATAACTGATAACTGACATCCATTAGACATGGCACGTGGAACTAGAACAGTGAGTAAAATAAAGGATTCAGTTCAACATTCCAACTATTTGAAGAAGGCCGGAGCGCACAACGGCCGAAACGTTGTGATAAATATGGCCACAAAGATGAGGACAATAGTCCGAATAATGTAAATAGTAAATATTATTTATTTTAGGATATTACAACGAAAATATGTCAAAATTTATAATGCGAATATCAGTTTGTGACAGTTTTTCAACTTTACTCCATTTTGGAATCAGGCCGACTCCGTGAGCAAATTAAACACTTTCCAGGCCGGATTCTGAGCAGCAATCCTGAAAATTTGGGTTCCTAAGCTTTCATTACTGCAATGATTATTACTAATTCCTGCATTACGGTTAAAAGGTATTTCTTTTTTTTCTTTATATTCAATACAAGTCATAAACCTATCAGCAACTGGTTTATCCTAGATTAAGCTACTAAATAGGTTACTAGTCATAAATTACTTATAGTTAGGTTAGCCGTGAATTGGCTTATAATTAATTTACTGGTGATGGTGTTTGATAATAGTTTTTAATTTAAAACATATATAGATAGATAGACAGATAGATAGATAGATAGATAGATAGATAGATAGATAGATAGATAATATTAGTGGTAAATATACACATACGTTGTAGATCTGATGAATTGGATCGTAGTTACGATTCCAATGGAATAAATTATGACCATGGAATATTAGTGTTTAAGCCTTTTTATTATATATATATATATATATATGAAGAAATTTTGAAAAAACAAACAAAAATCCTTAAATGTAGTTAAAATGAAAGAAATGTCGACGT
Organism: Acanthosepion pharaonis; assembly: GCA_903632075.3. Classification (NCBI taxonomy): domain Eukaryota; kingdom Metazoa; phylum Mollusca; class Cephalopoda; order Sepiida; family Sepiidae; genus Acanthosepion; species Acanthosepion pharaonis. The sequence continues at coordinate 39,193 of CAHIKZ030004535.1, forward strand.
CTGACGTTTCGGTTTAATAAACCTTTTTCAAGACAATATTCATCAAAATACAATTCAGTTCAATATGACAAATACGATGGACAGAAAAAACACAAGTCTTATTCAGAACAGATAACTGAAAATTTTTAAAATGATCAGCCTTCCGTCTAACATGGTCACGCCGTCGTCACATGGGCGACGCTTTCATAACGTATTCCTAAAAAGTTTGTGATTATTTTGAAATGAAAAAGAAAATGAAAAGAATTCTATTAGGTTCTAAAATTCTTATGTGTATGCTTGTCGAGCATCAATCTCGCTAAAAAGGGAAATATTAAAGAAACCAGGTCTAGTATTCACAGTGCGTGAGATGGATATTATACCTGCTTCATAAATCCTCCTGAGATTTTTATTATGAAAATATTTTAATACTTTCACGGAATCGAAATCGAAATTATGATCTGCTTTAGGTTATTATTTACACTGGCTTAAATATATATATATATATATATATATATATATATATATATATATATATATATATATATATAAACATTTAAAATTTATTTTGTATTCTAATTAATAATGTAAGGTCGGTATAGTTAAGTAGTTTTTTTTTGTTTGTATGTGGTTTTTCTTCTTAAAGTGTCTTTTATGTACGTACTATGTTTAATTTTGGTTAAATATCTGATATCATGCATGAATGCAATGAAGTTTGAAATTCTACAATGTATCTAAAATATGTTCTAACTTGTCGCGTTATATTTCCGTTTAATTTTGAAGTCTCCATCTTAACGTGTCTTCATTGGCTAATCTGGTATCAACAAATTCTCATGACTTATTTTCTTCTCTTTTCTTTTCCTTTGTATTTGTGAAATTTCGATACACTCCTCCTTTTACCTTTTCTTTTCCTTCTCTCTGTTACCTTTACTTTTCTTTTTTCTCTTTTAGCCTTCTCTCTTTCCTTCTCCTTTTACTTTTTTTTCCTTCTCTTATAGTAGCCTTTACTTTTATTTTCCTTCTCTATAGTAGTTTTTCTTTATTTTCCTTCTCTCTATAGTAGCCTTTACTTTTTTTTTCCTTCTCTCTATAGTAGCCTTTTTTTCTTTTCTTTTCTTCTTCTCTATAGTAGCCTTTACTTTTCTTTTCCTTCTCTCTATAGTAGCCTTTAAATTTTCTATTCCTTCTCCTTTACCTTTTTTTTTTTTTTATTTTACTTTTCTCCCTTCTCTCTTCTTTAATTTTCTTTTCCTTCTCGCCTTTATAGTAGCCTTTACTTTTCTTTTCCTTCTCTATAGTAGCCTTTACTTTTCTTTTCCTTCTCTCTATAGTAGCCTTTACTTTTCTTTTCCTTCTCTCTATAGTAGCCTTTACTTTTCTTTTCCTTCTCTATAGTAGCTTTACTTTTCTTTTCCTTCTCTCTGTATTTGCCTTTACTTTTCTTTCCTTTACTTTTCTTTCCTTCTCTCTATAGTAGCCTTTACTTTTCTTTTTTTCTCTCTTTCCTTTTCTTTCCTTCTCTCTATAGTAGCCTTTACTTTTCTTTTCCTTCTCTCTATAGTAGCCTTTACATTTCTTTCCCTTCCTTTAGCCTTTATTCTTTACTTTTTTCTTCTCTTAGCCTTTACTTTTTCTTTTCCTTCTCTCTGTAGTAGCCCTTTTCTTTTCCTTTTCTTTTCCTTCTCTCTCTGTAGTAGCCTTTACTTTTCTTTTCCTTCTCTTTAAGCCTTCTTTTCTTTCCTTTTTCTTTATTTCCTTCTCTCTATATTTTCTCTTTCCTTCTCTCTGTAGTAGCCTTTACTTTTCTCCTTCTCTCTTTTCTTTTCCTTCTCTCTATAGTAGCCTTTACTTTTCTTTCCTTCTCTCTATAGTAGCCTTTACTTTCTTCCCCTTCTCTCTATAGCCCTTTTCTTTTTTCTCTCTATAGTAGCCTTTCTTTTCTTTCCTTCTCTATAGTAGCCTTTACTTTTCTTTTCCTTCTCTCTATAGTAGTAGCCTTTACTTTTCTTTTCCTTCTCTCCTTAGCCTTTACTTTTCTTTTCCTTCTCTCTCTATAGTAGCCTTTACTTTTTCTTTTCCTTCTCTATAGTAGCCTTTACTTTTCTTTTCCTTCTCTCTATAGTAGCCTTTACTTTTCTTTCCTTCTCTCTTTCCTTTTCTTTTCTTCTCTCTATAGTAGCCTTTACTTTTCTTTTCCTTCTCTCTGTAGTAGCCTTCTTTTCCTTCTCTCTGTATTAGCCTTTACTTTTCTTTTCCTTCTCTCTTTTTCCTTCTCTCTCTGTAGTAGCCTTTACTTTTCTTTTCCTTCTCTTTTCTTTACTTTTCTTTTCCTTCTCTCTATAGTAGCCTTTACTTTCCTTTTCCTTCGCTCTTTCCTTTTCCTTCTCTCTATAGTAGCCCCTTTGCTTTTTCCTTCTCTTCTTTTCTTTTCCTTCTCTCTATAGTAGCCTTTACTTTTCTTTTCCTTCTCTCTATAGTAGCCTTTACTTTTCTTTCCTTCTCTCTATAGTAGCCTTTACTTTTCTTTCCCTTCTCTCTATAATAGCCTTTACTTTTCTTTTCCTTCTCTCTATAGTAGCCTTTCTTTTCTTTTCCTTCTCTCTATTACTTTCCTTCTCTCTCTTTCCTTCTCTCTATAGTAGCCTTTACTTTTCTTTCCTTCTCTCTATAGTAGCCTTTTTTGTTTTCCTTCTCTCTAGTAGCCCTTTTCTTTTCCTTCTCTCTATAGTAGCCTTTACTTTTCTTTCCTTCTCTCTATAGTAGTAGCCTTTAATTTTTTTCCTTTCTCCTTTTCTTTTTCTTTCCTTCTCTATAGTAGCCTTTACTTTTTCTTTTCCTTCTCTGTAGTATTTCTTTTCCTTCTCTCTATAGTACTTTTCTTTTCCTTCTCTCTATTAGTAGCCCTTTTCTTTTTTTCTTTTCCTTTCTCTATAGTAGCCTTTACTTTTCTTTTCCTTCTCTCTATAGTACTTTTCTTTTCCTTCTCTTTAGCCTTCTTTTCTTTTCCTTTCTCCTTTACTTTTCTTTTCTCTCTCTATAGTAGCCTTTGCTTTTCTTTTCCTTCTCTCTCTAGTAGCCTTTTTTCTTTCCTTCTCTCTCTATAGTAGCCTTTACTTTTTCTTTTCCTTCTTTAGCCTTTCTTTTCTTTCCTTCTTTCTTTACTTTATTTTCCTTCTCTCTACTTTTCTTTTCCTTCTCTCTATAGTAGCCTTTACTTTTCTTTTCCTTCTCTCTGTAGTAGCCTTTACTTTTCTTTTCCTTCTCTCTATAGTAGCCTTTACTTTTCTTTTCCTTCTCTCTATAGTAGCCTTTACTTTTCTTTTCCTTCTCTCTATAGTAGCCTTTACTTTTCTTTTCCTTCTCTCTATAGTAGCCTTTACTTTTCTTTTCCTTCTCTCTATAGTAGCCTTTACATTTATTTTCCTTTCTCTATAGTAGCCTTTACTTTTCTTTTCCTTCTCTCTATAGTAGCCTTTACTTTTCTTTTCCTTCTCTCTATAGTAGCCTTTACTTTTCTTTTCCTTCTCTCTATAGTAGCCTTTACTTTTCTTTTCCTTCTCTCTATAGTAGCCTTTACTTTTCTTTTCCTTCTCTCTATAGTAGCCTTTACTTTTCTTTTCCTTCTCTCTATAGTAGCCTTTACTTTTCTTTTCCTTCTCTCTATAGTAGCCTTTACTTTTCTTTTCCTTCTCTCTAGTAGCCTTTACTTTTCTTTTCCTTCTCTCTATAGTAGCCTTTACTTTTCTTTTCCTTCTCTCTATAGTAGCCTTTACTTTTCTTTTCCTTCTCTCTATAGTAGCCTTTACTTTTCTTTTCCTTCTCTCTGTAGTAGCCTTTACTTTTCTTTCCCTTCTCTCTATAGTAGCCTTTACTTTTCTTTTCCTTCTCTCTGTAGTAGCCTTTACTTTTCTTTTCCTTCTCTCTATAGTAGCCACTTTCTTTTTCCTTCTTTATAGTACTTTTCTTTTCTTTTCCTTCTCTCTGTAGTAGCCTTTACTTTTCTTTTCCTTCTCTCTATAGTAGCCTTTACTTTTCTTTCCCTTCTCTCTATAGTAGCCTTTACTTTTCTTTTCCTTCTCTCTATAGTAGCCTTTACTTTTCTTTCCCTTCTCTCTATAGTAGCCTTTACTTTTCTTTTCCTTCTCTCTATAGTAGCCTTTACTTTTCTTTTCCTTCTCTCTCTTTTCTTTCTTTTCCTTCTGTACCCTTTCTTTTCTTTTCCTTCTCTCTATTCCTTACTTTTCTTTCCTTCTCTCTATAGTACCCTTTACTTTTCTTTTCCTTCTCTCTATTACTTTTCTTTTCCTTCTCTCTATAGTAGCCTTTACTTTTCTTTTCCTTCTCTCTATATAGACTTTTCCTTTTCCTTCTCTCTATAGTAGCCTTTCTTTTCTTTTCCTTCTCTCTATAGTAGCCTTTACTTTTCTTTTCCTTCTCTCTATAGTAGCTTTTTTTCTTTTTCCCTTCTCTCTGTATTAACCTTTACTTTTTTTTCCTTCTTCTCTAAGTAGCCTTTACTTTTCTTTTCCTTGTCTCTATTTATTCACTACCCCTTCTTTTTCCTTCTCTCTTTCTTTTCCTTAGTAGCCTTCTCTTTTCATTTCCTTCTCTCTATAGTCTCCTTTCTTTTCTTTTCCTTCTCTTTTCTTTTCCTCCTCTCTTTCTTTAGTAGCCTTTACTTTTCTTTTCCTTTCTTTCCTTACTTTTTTTTCTCTCTCTATAGTAGTTTTTTAATTTTCTTTTCCTTCTCTCTATAGTAGCCTTTACTTTTCTTTTTCCTTCTCTCTATAGTATCACTACTTTTTCTTTTCTTTTCCTTCTCTCTTTCTTCCTTTCTTTCTTTTCTTTTCCTTCTCTCTATAGTAGCCTTTACTTTTTCTTTTCCTTCTCTTAGTAGCCTTTTCTTTTCTTTTCCTTCTCTCTATAGTAGCCTTTACTTTTCTTTTCCTTCTTTCTATAGTTTTCCTTCTCTCTATAGTAGCTTCTTTTTTCCTTTCTTTTCTTTTCCTTCTCTTTTCTTTATTTAGTAGCCTTTCTTTCCTTCTTTTCTTTTTTCTTTTCCTCTCTCTATCTTAACCTTTACTTTTTTTCCTTTCTCTCTATTAGCCCTTCTCTCTCTCTCTTTCTTTACTTTTCTTTTCCTTCTCTTTAGTAGCCTTTACTTTTCTTTTCTTTTCTTTTCTTCAGCCTCCCTTTTCTTCTCTCTAGTAGCCTTTTCTTTTTCTTTTTTCCTCCTCTTTTCTTCTCTCTATAGTAGCCTTTACTTTTCTTTTCCTTCTCTAGAAGCCTTTACTTTTCTTTCCTTCTCTAGTAGCCTTTCCTTTTTTTAATTACTTTTCTCTTTTTTTCCATCTTCTTCTTTTCTCTATAGTCCCTTTACTTTTTCTTTTCCTTCTCTCTATTTTAGCCTTTCTTTTCCTTCTCTCTTCTCAGAAATTTATCTTTCTTTTCTTTTCCTTCTCTCTTTCTCTCTATAGCCTTTACTTTTCTAGCCTTTCTTTTCTTTTCCTTTCTCTGTAGTCTATTTTCTTTTCCCTTCTTCTTTAGCCTTTCTTTTCTTTTCCTTCTCTCTGTTTTAGCCTTTCTTTTTTTCCTTCTCTCTTAGTAGCCTTTTACTTTTCTTTCCTTCTCTCTTAGTAGCCTTTACTTTTCTTTTCCTTCTCTTTAAGTAGCCTTTGCTTTCTTTTTTCTCTTTAGCCTTTTTTTTCTTTTTATTCTCTATAGTAGCCTTTACTTTTTTCCTTCTCTCTTTATAGCCTTTCTTTTTCCTTTTCTCTCATAGTCTCCTTTTAGCCTTTCTTTTTCTTTCTCTCTCTTATAGTAGCCTTTCTTTTCTTTTCCTTTTCTCTTTTAGCCTTTCTTTTCTTTTCCTTCTCTCTATTTAGCCTTTCTTTTCTTTTCCTTCTCTCTATAGTAGCCTTTCTTTTCCTTCTCTCTCTAGCCTTTCTTTTCTTTTCCTTCTCTCTTTTCTTTTTTCTTCTCTTCTCTCTAGTAGCCTTAATTTTCTTTCCTTCTCTCTATAGTAGCCTTTACTTTTCTTTTCCTTCTCTCTATAGTAGCCTTTTCTTTCTTTCTCTATTTAAGCCTTCTTTTCTTTCTTCTCTCTGTAGTAGCCTTGTCTTTTCTTTTCCTTCTCTCTTGTAGCCTTTTCTTTTCTTTTCCTTCTCTCTATAGTATCCTTTCTTTTTTTTTCCTTTCTCTCTATAGTAGCCTTTTCTTTTCTTTTCCTTTCTCTCTATAGTAGCCTTTCTTTCTTTCCTTCTCTCTCTCTTTTCTTTTCTTTCTCTTTAGCCTTTTCTTTTCTTTCTATAGTAGCCTTACTTTTCTTTTCCTTCTCTGTTCAGTCTTTTACCTTCTCTCTTTTGTAGCTTTTATTTTTCTTTTCCTTTTTCCTTTCTTCTCTCTCAATCTTCGCTGTCTCTTTTTTTCCATCTCTTTATAGCGTTTCTCTTTTCCTTTTTTCTCATCTTTTTCTTCTTTTTCCTTCTCTCTATAGTAGCCTTTACTTTTCTTTTCCTTCTCTCTATAGTAGCCTTTACTTTTCTTTTTCCTTCTCTCTATTTAGCCTTTCATCGATATTCCTTCTCTGTAGTAGCCTTTTACTTTTCTGTTTTTTTCCTTCTCTCTATATAGTAGCCTTTACTTTTCTTTTCCTTCTCTCTATATTAGTAGCCTTTCCTTAGCCTTTTCTTTTCCTTCTCTCTAGTAGTAGCCTTTACTTTTCTTTTCCTTCTCTCTATAGTAGCCTTTACTTTTTTTCCTTTTCTTTTTTATTTTCTTCTCTATAGTAGACCTTTTATTTTTTTTCCTTCCTTTCTTTTCTTTTCCTTTTCTTTTAGTAACCTTTTTTTTCCTTCTCTCTATAGTAGCCTTTTCTTTTCTTTCCTTCTCTCTTTTTTTCTATTTTTTCCTTCTCTCTCTCTCTATAGTAGCCTTGTTTCTTTTTCCCTTCTCTCTCTGTAGTAGCCTTTACTTTCTTTTTCCTTCTCTCTATAGTAGCCTTTCTTTTCTTTTTTTCCTTCTCTTCTCTCTATAGTAGCCTTTACTTTTCTTTTCTTCTCTCTTAGTCCTTCTCTCTTTCCTTCTCTCTTTAACTTTTCTTTTCCTTCTCTCTATCCTTCTCTAGCCTTTACTTTTCTTTTCCTTCTCTCTATAGTAGTTTTTACTTTTCATTTCTTTCCTTCTCTATATAGCCTATTTCTTTCCTTCTCTCTGTAGTTTCTTTCCCTTCTCTCTGTAGCCTTTACTTTTCTTTTCCCTTCTCTCTAACCCTTTACTCCCTTTTCCTTCTTCTATAGTAGCCTTTACTTTTCTTTCCTTCTCTCTATAGTCTCCTTTACTTTTCTTTTCCTTCTCTTTGTAGCCTTTATTTTCTTTCTCTTCTCTATAGTAGCCATTTTCTATTTCCTTCTCTCTGTTTTTCCTTTCTATTCTTTTCCTTCTCTCTTTAGTTTACATTTATTTTCCTTTCTCTTTAACATTTTAATTTTCTTTCCTTTCTTTTCCTTCTCTCTATAGTAGCCTTTACTTTTCTTTCCTTTCTCTCTATTTTTCCATTTTCTTTTCTTTTTCCTTCTCTCTGTATTTTTCTTTTCTTTTCCTTCTCTCTAGTAGCCATACTTTTTCTTTTCCTTCTCTCTGTAGTAGCCTTTACTTTCCTTTTTTCTCTTCTTTCTTTTCCTTCTCTCATAGTATCTTTCAGTTTTCTTTTTCCTTCTCTCTATAGTAGCCTTTACTTTTTTTTCTTCTTCCTAACATTTATCTTTCCTTCTCTCTCTCTTTGTAGTAGCCTTTACTTTTTTTCCTTCTCTCTATAGTAGCCTTTACTTTTCTTTTCCTTCTCTCTGTTAGCCTTGAGATTTTCTTAACCTCTTTCTCAAGATTTTTTTTCTTTCCTTCTCTCTATAGTAGCCTTCTTTTCTTTCCTTCTCTCTATAGTAGCCTTTACTTTTCTTTTCCTTCTCTCTCTATAGTAGCCTTTATCTTTTCTTTTCCTTCTCTCTTCGTTCTCCTTTCCTTTTCTTTTCCTTCTCTCTATAGTAGCCTACTTTTCTCTTTTCCTTCTCTCTATAGTAGCCTTTCCTTTTCTTTCCTTCTCTCTATAGTATCCTCTTTTCTTTCCTTCTCTCTATAGTAGCCTTTAGTTTTCTTTTCCTTCTCTCTATATTAGCCTTTACTTTTCTTTTCCTTCTCTCTCTAGCCCTTTTCTTTTCTCTCTATATTAGCGTTTACTTTTCTCTTCTTCTCTCTATAGTAGCTTTTCTTTTCTTTCTCTATAGTAGCCTTTTCTTTTTTTCTCTCTCTAGCCTTCGGATTTCCTTCTCTCTGTATTTTTTTTATCTTTTCTTTTCCTTCTCTCTGTATTTTCTTTATCTTCCTAGCCTTTACTTTCCTTTCCTTCTCTCTATAGTAGCCTTTACTTTTCTTTTCCTTCTCTCTGTAGTAGCCTTTTTTCTTTTCCTTCTCTCTATAGTAGCCTTTACTTTTCTTTTCCCTTCTCTCTATAGCTTCTCTTTTTCCTTCTCTCTATAGTAGCCTTTACTTTTCTTTTCCTTCTCTCTATAGTAGCCTTTACTTTCTTTTCCTTTTCCTTCTCTCTATAGTAGCCTTTATCTCTCTTTTCCTTTTCTTTTCTTTTTTTTCTCTCTATAGTAGCCTTTACTTTCTTTTCTTTCTCTCTATAGCATTTTCTTTCTTTTCCTTCTCTCTATTTTCTCTCTTTACTTTTCTTTTCCTTCTCTCTATTAGCCTTTACTTTTCTTTTCCTTCTCTCTGTAGTAGCCTTTACTTTTCTTTTCCTTCTCTCTATAGTAGCCCTTTCTTTTTACTCTTTCCTTCTTTCTTTTCCTTCTCTCTATAGTAGCCTTTACTTTTCTTTTCCTTCTCTAGTCTCCTTTCTTTTCCTTCTCTCTTTAGTACCTTTATCTTTCTTTTCCTTCTCTCTTCTCTCTATTAGTAGCCTTTTTCTTTCTTTTTTCTCTTTCTTTACTTTTTCTTTTCTCTCTATAGTAGCCTTTCTTTCTTTTCCTTCTCTCTCTCTCTCTCTTTCTTTTCTTTATTTCTTTTCTTTCCCTTTCTTCTTTTTAGTCCTTCTTCTATAGCCTTTAGCCTTCTCTCTATAGTAGGCAAATATTTTTCCTTCTCTCTATAGTAGCCTTTTCTTTTCCTTCTCAAAAAAGTAGAAAAAAAAAATTTTCTTAACAGATTTTTCTCCTCTCTGTAGTAGCCTTTACTTTTTTCTTTTCTCAAATTTTCTTTTCTTTCCTTCCTCTTAAGCCTTTACTTTTCTTTTCCTTCTCTCTATAGTAAACATTGATTTGATATCTTTTCTTTTCCTTCTCTCTATAGTAGCCTTTACTTTTCTTTCCTTCTCTCTACTTTAGCCTTTACTTTTCTTTTCCTTTTACTTTTTTTTTCTCTCTATAGTAGCCCTTTTTTTTTCCTTTTTAGACAGATCTCTTTTCTTGTCTATAGTAGCCTTTCTTTTCTTTTCCTTCTCTCTATAGTAGTAGCCTTTTCTTTTTTCCTTCTCTATAGTAGCCTTTGACTTTTTACTTTCTTTTCCTTCTCTCTATAACCTTTCTTTTCTTTTCCCTCTCTTTAGTAGCCTTTACTTTTCTTTTCCTTCTCTCTAGTTTTTAGTAGTAGCCTTTTTCCTTTACTTTTCTTTCCTTCTTAGTACTTTTCTTTTCTTTCTCTATGCGTTCACCTTTACTTTTCTTTTCCTTCTCTCTATAGTAGCCTTTAGAGGTTTATCCTTCCTTCTTCTTTTCCTTTTTCTCTCTATAGTCTTTTCCTTTCTCTTTTCTTTTCCTTCTCTCTAGTTGGGATTTCTTTTCTTTCCTTCTCTCTATTAGCCTTTACTTTTCTTTACTTTAATTTTTTTCCTTCTCTCTATAGTAGCCTTTTTTTCTAGTAGCCTTTACTTTTTTCTCTTTCCTTCTCTCTTAGTAGCCTTTACTTTTCTTTCCTTCTCTCTATAGTAGCCTCGTCTTTTTTACTTTTCTTTTCCTTCTCTTCTGTAGTAGCCTTTACTTTTTCTTTTCTTTTCTTTCTTCTCTCTATAGTAGATTTTACTTTTCTTTCCCTTCTCTCTATAGTAGCCTTTTCTTTTCTTTCTTCTCTCTTTTCTCTCTATAGTAGACTTTACTTTTTCTTTCCTTCTCTCTATAGTAGTAGCCTTTACTTGAATTTTTTCTTGCCTTCTCTTTGTAGTAGCCTTCTTTTCTTTTCTTCTTCTACCCTAGTTTTCTTTTCCTTCTCTATAGTAGCCTTTACTTTTCTTTTCTTCTCTATAGTACCCTTTACTTTTTCTTTTCCTTCTCTCTATAGTAGCCTTTACTTTTCTTTTCCTTCCTCTCTATAGTAGCCTTTACTTTTCTTTTTTTTCTATAGTAGCCTTCTTTTCTTTTCCTTCTCTTGTTCCTTTCTTTTATTTTTTCTCTCTATAGTAGCTTTTATTTTTACTTTTCTTTTCCTTCTCTCTAGTAGCCTTCTTTTCTTTTCTTTCTCTCTATTTTTTCTTTCCCTTCTCTCTGTAGTAGCCTTTACTTTTCTTTCCCTTCTCTCTATAGTTGCCTTTTTTTTTTCCCTTCTCTTTTAGCCTTTTCTTTTTTTTCTCTCTATAGTAGCCCTTTTCTTTCCTTCTCTGTATTTACTTTTCTTTTCCTTCTCTCTGTAGTAGCCTTTACTTTTCTTTTCCTTCTCTCTATATATTTACTTTTCTTTTTTCTCTCTCTTTTCCTTCTCTCTCTAGCCTTTCTTTTCTTTTTCCTTCTCCTTCTCTATTTTCTTTTCCTTCTCTCTAGTAGCCTTAGCCTTTTCTATAGTTTTTTCCTTCTCTCTATAGTAGTAGCCGTTACTTTTCTTTTCCTTCTCTCAGCCTCTCTCTACTTTTACTTTTCTTTTCCTTCTCTCTATAGTAGCCTTTACTTTTCTTCTCTCTATTTAGCCCCTTTTCCTTCTCTGTATTATAGCCTTTACTTTTCTTTTCTCTCTATTAGCCTTTTCTTTTCCTTCTCTATAGTGCCCTTTTCTTTTCCTTCTCTATAGTAACCTTTACTTTTCTTTTCCCTTCTCTCTATTAGCCTACACTTTTCTTTTCCTTCTCTCTTAGTAGCCTTTGCTTTTTTTCTTTTCTTTCCTTCTCTCTGTAGTAGCCTTTACTTTTCTTTTCCTTCTCTTATTAGCCTTTTTTTTCCTTCTCTCTATAGTTACCTTTACTTCTCTCTTTCTTTTCCTTTCTCTCTGTAGTTCTTTTCTTTCCTTTCTCTCTATAGTAGCCTTTACTTTTCTTTTCCTTCTCTCTATAGTAGCCTTTACTTTTCTTTTCCTTCTCTCTCTGTTTCCTTCTCTCTATAAATGTGCTTACTTTCTTTCCTTCTCTCTGTAGCTTTACTTTTCTTTTCCTTTCTCTCTTCTTTTCTTTTCTATAGTTCCTTTACTTTTCTTTTTTTCTCTTAGTAGCCTTTTTTCTTTTCCTTCTCTCTATAGTAGCCTTTACTTTTCTTTCCTTCTTTTTCCTTCTCCTTCTCTGTAACCTTCTTTATTAGCCTTTTACTTTTCTTTTCCCTTCTCTCTATAGTAGCCCTTTACTTTTCTTTTCCTTCTCTTAGCCTTTCTTTTCTTTCCTTCTCTCTATAGTAGCCTTTACTTTTTTTTCTTTCCCTTCTCTCTATAGTAGCCTTTAGCTTTTCTTTCTTTTCCTTCTCTCTATAGCCTTTAGCCTTTACTTTTCTTTCCTTTCTCTATAGTAGCCTTTACTTTTCTTTTCCTTCTTCTTTCCCTTCTCTCTATAGTAGCCTTTGCTTTTCTTTTCCTTCTCTTTTCTTTTTCCTTCTCTCTATGTAGCCTTTAGCCTTTAGCCTTTACTTTTCTTTTCTTTCTTTTCCCTTCTCTCTATAGTAGCCTTGCTTTTCTTTTCCTTCTTCTGTCTATTTTCCCTTCTCTCTGTGTGCCTTTACTTTTTCTCTATAGTAGCCTTTTTTTCTTCTCTCTATAGTGGCCTTACTTTTCTTTTCCTTCTCTCTACTAGTAGCCTTTACATTTTTTTTCCTTCTCTCTATTCTTTTCTTTTCCTTCTCTCTGCCTTTACTTTTCCTTTTCCTTCTCTGTAGTAGCCTTTACTTTTCTTTCCCTCTCTCTATAGTAGCCTTTACTTTTCTTTTCCCTTCTCTTTCCTTCTCTCCTATAGTAGCCCTTTTCTTTTTCTTTTCCTTCTCTCTCTATAGTAGCCTTTACTTTTCTTTTCCTTCTCTCTATAGTAGCCTTATTTTCTTTTCCTTCTCTCTATTTCTTTTCCTTCTTTCTTTTCTTTTCCTTCTCTCTATAGTAGCCTTTACTTTTCTTTCCTTCTCTCTATAGTAGCGTTTACTTTTTTCTTTTCCTTCTTTTCTTTTCTTTTCCTTCTCTCTAGTAGCCTTTACTTTTCTTTTTCCTTCTCACTATAGTAGCCTTTTCTTTTCCTTCTCTCTATATTTTCCTTCTCTCTATAGTCTATAGTAGCCTTTACTTTTCTTTTCCTTCTTTTCTTTTCCTTCTCTCTATAGTAGCCTTCCTTTTCTTTTCCTTCTCTCTATAGTAGCCTTTTCCTTCTCTTAGCCTTCTTTTCTTTTCCTTCTCTCTCTAGTAGCCTTTTCTTTCCTTTTCTTTTCTTCTCTCTATAGTAACCTTTACTTTTCTTCTCTTTCCTTTTCTCTCTAGTAGCCTTTACTTTTAGCCTTTCTTTTCTTTCTCTCTGTAGTAGCTTTACTTTTCTTTTCCTTCTCTTTTAGCCCTTTCTTTTCCTTCTCTATTTTCTTTTCCTTCTCTCTGTAGTAGCCTTTAGCCTTTACTTTTCTTTTTTCTCTGTAGCGTTTACTTTTTTCCTTTTCTTCTCTCTATAGTAGCCTTTACTTTTCTTTCCTTCTCTCTATAATAGCCCTTTCCCTTCTTCTTTTCTTTCCTTCTCTCTATACTCTCTAGCCTTTACTTTTCTTTTCCTTCTCTCTATAGTAGCCTTTACTTTTCTTTCCCTTCTCTCTATAGTAGCCTTTACTTTTCTTTCCCTTCTCTCTATAGTAGGATTGCCTTTCTTTTCTTTCCCTTCTCTCTATAGTAGGATTGCCTTTCTTTTCTTTCCCTTCTCTCTATAGTAGGATTGCCTTTCTTTTCGTTCCTCTTTCTATTTCTTTTTATTGATTTCTTATTCTCTTCCTTTTTTTTACTTTAAACTGATTTTTCCTTTTTTTTCTTTTATGGAAATTTTTTATATATTTGTTTCTTTGCCTTCTATGGAAAAGTTTCAAAAATGAAAAAAGAAGTGATGTTCCCTAAGTTGTAGTTTTAAATAAAATCTTATATTGCCACCAATGTTAACCACCTGATGAGATGTCTTAATTAGACATCGAAACAAATATGCTTTTTTGTCGTGGTAACTTGTATAACTTGTATAATAAATATCCATTACTCTACTCCTGTATTGAGCCCTTTTATAAATTAATGTTATGGACGTTTGGATTTATATTCCTTTCGTTCTTTTTCATATATATATATATATATATATATATATATATATATATATATAAACAGACAAAAGGAAAACTTAGCTCTGTTATTCAGCATTGAGGACTGTTTTTCTTACACCAAGGGATATTTGTATGTATTTTTATATAAACATATACGTACATTTATTTATATTCATCCATTTGATTATATTCACACACACACACACACACACACACACACACACACACACACACACACACACACACACACACACACACACACACGCACGCACACACACACACACACACACACACACACATATATATATATATATATATAATGATGAAAGCGGAAATTTTAGAAATCCATGGTAATAATTTACTTCGCAGGAACAATCAGATCCTGTCTCTTCAGACCAAACAAATTTACAACAATAGATGAATTTTGAATTTCACAAAGCGATAGGGGAATTTCTATGGATATTTTATTGTCGTAGAACTCGTCATGTGCTTATTCAATCATTAACTGAAAATTAAGATTCATGAGAAAATTCAAAAAGGAAAAGCGTGAAATTATCACGGGTCTTTCTAGTTTTTGTTAGGTTGTTAAGCTCAAATATTTAACGATGCGATAGAGGAATTTCTATGGATATTTTATTGTCGTAGAACTCGTCATGAGCTATTCAATCATTACCCTGAAGAATTAAGATTCATGAGAAAAATTCAAATAGAAATCCGTGAAATTATCATGGGTCTTTCTAGTTTTGTTAAGGTTGTTAGCTCAAATATTTAACGATACGATAAAGGAATTTCTATGGATATTTTATTGTCGTAGAACTCCATGACTTATTCAATCATTAACTGAAGAATTAAGATTCTGCAGAAAATTCAAATAGGAAAACCAATGAAATTATCACGGGTCTTTCTAGTTTTGTTAAAGGTTGTTAGCTCAAATATTTAACGATGCGATGAGGAATTTCTACGGATATTTTATTGTCGTAGAACTCGCCATGAGCTTATTCAATCATTAACTGAAGAATTAAGATTCATGAGAAAATTCAAATAGGAAAACCGTGAAATTATCACGGGTCTTTCTAGTTTTGTTAATGTTGTTAAGCTCAAATATTTCACAATGCGATAGGGGAATTTCTATGGATATTTTATTGTCGTAGAACTCGCCATGAGCTTATTCAATCATTAACTGAAGAATTAAGATCCATTCATAGGAAAACCGTGAAATTATCACTGCTTAAAACTATAAACTTCATAAATAAATTGTTCAGAGATCATTTACTTCCATTTACTGAGTGATTGTTTTGATATGTTTTTTCAGCTTATTTACTTTTTGCAGGTTATTTAAAGCCAGTAAATTTGTTTATATCATTTTTTTTAGACAATAACGGTTTTAGTAATACAAGTCTTACTAATTAACCTTTAGCTGGGGGAAAATGGGGTGATTCATACATAATCTGAACTTGAAAAACATACAAGAAATTATAATGTGGATATAAAGTGGGGGTCAATTCTGTATTACAATCAATATATAAACTGATCCCTCATTTTGTGGCCACGGTAGTTTCTATACATTTCTATTCCAGAGAATGTAAATAAATCTAAAGACATGCCTGTGTAGCTAATCAGTATTTCATTCGTTTTTTACAGTTTATCAACCCTTTGCAGGTTATTGAAAGCTGGAAAATATTTTTAGATTGTAAGAATTTTTTGAGAATGTTTTAGTGATATAATTCTTACTAATTAACCCATAGCTTGGAGGAGGAGAGGTGGTTTGATACCTTTCCCAAGGCTATCTTCGCGTAAGTACATATAACGAACCCAATTGGAATTGGAACTCGGCTCTCCGATTTACAATTCCGAGCCATTATCCATTACACTATCCGCACGCCTGAGGATACAACACCTGGTATTCCCAAGCCGTCACTCATCTAGGTATTGATCAGGCTTAACGTTGCTTAACTTAACGGTGATCATATAGAAACCGGTGTTTCGACGTGGCATGGCCATATGCCAAGATTACTCTCCGATAGGTGTAAAAGTTGTGTTTCCCTGCCGTCAGGACTCGTGTTGTTTTTGACACTGACTCCACGTTCTCTTCATCTACAAAAGATGGTCTGCCCTACCTAAAAAATACTTTGGTCAAATATAGATTTAAATATCAGCGTGGCGCTGACTATATAGAGAGAACCAATCAGCGTCTTGAAACACTGAATGCACAATGTGTACCTGCTAATGTTACACAGTTTATTGTAAGACGTGTATTAACACGTCTTACGCAGACGGTAAAGAATCCTACGATAGGCCAGCACGTTTCAGACAATCCAAATTGCGCTGACAAATATACAGATTCGACATTTACCATTTTGGTTAAAGTACAGCCGGCAAAACATTTACGTATTTTTGAGGTAGATTATATGAAATTAGACCGACGTTCTCTGTATCGACAGAAAGAGAAATTGTGATTTTTCGTTTTTATAATCACAGGAAATATTTATTCTGTTTTTTTTTTTGTTTTTTTTTGCCATTTTTATTTTCCTCTTGATTTTCTTTCTCCTCTCCTATTTTAACGAGAAATTGTTTTTAGTCGTCGTTTCTCGTTTCTACCAAGGTTGTTTGTCACTAAGGTTCTTTGTCACCTAGGCTGATAGTGACCTAGGCTGATTGTCACCTAGGCTGATTGTCTACAAGGCTGTTTGTCACACAGGCTGTTTGTCACATAGGCTGTTTGTAACCAAGGCTGATTGTCACCAAGGCTCTTTGTCAACAAGGCTGATTGTCACTCAGGCTTTTGTCACCAAGGCTGTTTGTCACCTAGGCTGTTTATCACCAAGGCTGTTTGTCACCAAGGCTGTTTGTCACCAAGTTTGTTTGTCACCAAAGCTGATTGTCACCAAGGCTGATTGTCACATAGGCTGTGTGTAATCAAGGCTGTTTGTAACCAAGGCTGGTTGTCACCAAGGCTGTTTGTCAACAAGTCTGATCGTCACCAAGGCTTTTTTTCACCAAGGCTGTTTGTCACCTAGGCTCTTTATCACATAGGCTGTTTGTAACCAAGGCTTTTTGTAACCAAGGCTGTTTGTAACCAAGGCTGTTTGTCACCAAGGCTGATTTTCACCATGGCTGTTTGTAAACAAGGCTGTTTGCAACCAAGGCTGTTTGTCAACAAGGCTGTTTGTAACTGTTGAAACTCGACTAATGCATGGAATAATAATTCAACACAATATGTACTTAGAACAAAATGTATTGAAAGAAGAAAGTGTACACAATATTTATATATAGTCTTTTGTATATTCCTGGTAAGACCGTTCCTGGAGAAAGTGTTGACTGAGTCGCAGTCGGGCAGAATCTCTGGTTGAATCTCTGGTTGAATCTCTTGATTCCTCCCTCTCTTCCCGGTACCAACCATATTTATATGGTCGGTACTCCACTATGCAAATTAGGTGGAATCTACCATAACAGTAACCAAGGCTGTTTCCACCAAGGCTGTTTGTCAAAAAGGCTGATTGTCACCAAGGCTGATTGTTACCAAGGCTGTTTGTAACCAAGGCTGTTTGTCACCAAGGTACTTTATCGCCTAGACTGTTTGTAAACAAGGCTATTTGTGACCAAGGCTGTTTGCAACCAAGGCTGTTTCTCACCAAGGCTGTTTGTAACCAAAGCTGATTGTCGCCAAGGCTGATTGTCTCTAAGTCTGTTTGTAACCAAGGCTGATTGTCACTAAGTCTGTTTGTAACGAAGGCTCTTTGTAAAAAAGGCTGGTTGTCACCAAGGCTCATTGTCACCAAGGCTTTTTGTCACCCATGCTGTTTGTCACCATGGCTGTTTGTAACCAAGTCTGTTTGTAACCAATGCTGTTTGTAACCAAGGCGGTTTGTAACCAATGCTGTTTGTCAACAAGGCTGATTTTCACCAAGGCTTTTTGTCACCAAGTCTGTATGTCACCTAGGCACTTTATCACCTAGGCTGTTTGTAATCAAGGCTGATTGTCACTAAGGCTGTTTGTAACCAAGACTGGTTGTCACTAAGGCTGTGTGTAATCAAGGCTGTTTGTAACCAAGGCTGGTTGTCACCAAGGCTGTTTGTCAACAAGGCTGATTGTCACCAAGGCTTTTTGTCACCAAGGCTGTTTGTCACTTAGGCTCTTCATCCCCTAGGCTGTTTGTAACCAAGGCTGATTGTCACCAAGGCCGTTTCTAATCAAGGCTCTTTGTAACCAAGGCTGTTTGTCAACAGGGCTGATTGTCACCCATGCTGTTTGTCACCATGGCTGATTGTCACCAAGGCTGTTTGTAACCAAGGCTGTTTTCACCAAGGCTGTTTGTCAACAATGCTTATTGTCACCAAGGTTGTTTGTCACCAAGGCTGTTTGTCACCTCGGCTCTTTATCACCTAGTCTGATTGTCACCAAGGCTGTTTTTCACCAAGGCTGTTTGTCACCAAAGCTGATTGTCACCAAGGCTGATTGTCACTAAGGCTGTTTGTAACCAAGGCTGATTGTCACATAAGCTGTTTGTAACCAAGGCTGATTGTCACCCAGGCTTTTTGTCACCAAGGCTGT
Source organism: Acanthosepion pharaonis (assembly GCA_903632075.3). Taxonomy (NCBI): domain Eukaryota; kingdom Metazoa; phylum Mollusca; class Cephalopoda; order Sepiida; family Sepiidae; genus Acanthosepion; species Acanthosepion pharaonis. Next base: position 57,226 of record CAHIKZ030004535.1, read on the forward strand.
TTATCACCAAGGCTGATTGTCACCAAGGCTGCTTGTAACCTAGGCTGTTTATAACCAAGGCTGTTTGTCACCAAGGCGGTTTGTCACCAAAGCCGATTGTCAGCAAGGCTGATTGACAGCAAGGCTGTTTGTAATCAAGGCTGTTTGTCACCAAGTCTTTTTGTCAACAAGGCTGATTGTCACCAAGTGTTTGTAACCAAGGCCTTTTGTAACCAAGGCTGTTTGTAACCAAGGCTTTTTGTAACCAAGGCTGATTGTCACCAAGGCTGCTTGTAACCAAGGCTGATTGTAACCAAGGCTGTTTGTCTCCAAGGCTGTTTGTAACCAAGGCTGTTTGTCGCCTAGACTTTTTGTCTCCAAGGCTGCTTGTAACCAAGGCTGTTTGTAACCAAGGCTTTTTGTTACCAAGGCTTTTTGTAACCCTGGCTGTTTGTCACTAAGGCTGATTGTCACCAAGGCTGTTTGTCGCCTAGGCTCTTTGTCACTTGTCAAATTTCGTTAATTTTCTACGTAAGTTGCCAACGATTGTTCTGATTAGATTTTGGTCGAAAAGTTTATTTTAAGGAAAAAAATAAGGATTTATGTTCCATACAATTTACAAGTTCTGTAAAATTCAAACTTATTTGCAACATATATATATATATATATATATATATATATGTATATATATGTATATATATATATATATATATATTTATATATATATATATGTATATATATGCAGTAAATCTTTATTCAATCATTTTTCATGAAATAATATAAACATAATTATTTTTCAGACTGGTCTTTTTAAGTTTTCTCATGAAATTCTTCATGTTAAGGTGAAATTCATCAAGGAAGGCGTCGCAGTTCTTTTCCTACCCAAGTACTTTCGATCTTCTCCAACATCATCCCATTTGCATCCCAATGGCTGGTTAGCTCCCTTATATTGGAACGCTTGTTTTGTTAAAAACCCCATAGCTACAATGGATAAATTTTAATTTTTAAAATAATGATAACAGAACGGGTTCACGCGCGTTTTTTTTTAAATCACCATCACAACAAGATTGTCTTTATCATTTTCTCCTGAAGATGATCGAAAGTACTTGGGTAGAACAAAACTACGGTGCCCTCCTTGAATAATTCCATCTTATCAATAAGAAAGTGCTTAGAGAACTGGAAAGGATCATTATATAAAATAGACATAATATGTCTATATTATTTAATGAAACATGTATGTATGATATAACGATAGATATATTTTGGCATAATTGAATATATATATATATATATATATATATATATATATATATATATATATATATATGCATACACACACAAACAATATTGAGAAAAGTGGTATGACAACCTGGAAAAATTGCGATGAAATTCTATTGGATGAAACGCATCACAAATACTATATATATATATATATATATATATATATATATATATATATATATATCACAAGGGGCATGAAAGAAAAACATCAAAAGACAATTTTAAGTTTTATTTATTTATTTATTTAGTTGTTCAAATATTTGTAAACTCAACAGGAAATCTTGATTCAAAATTGAACTCAATCATACAACGAAACATTCTTGTGTTTCCGGGCGAGATCCGAAAAAGCATAAGAAAAAGACAATAACAATGTAAAACGTATGAAAATTAAAAAAAAAATTAAAATATAATTAATGAAAACTCAGTGTTTGTAGAGTCTAATTTCTCGGTGTCGTAAAAGGAGCCTGGAAAAAATTATTGTAAATAAAAAACCAAAGCAAAATGCTGTTCAAATTCCAAATTGTTTATCACCAGATTAGATTCATCCCGTTGGGTACATATCGGAGTGGTCAGTGGGTGCCTTTACACCGTGATCGAAAGGTAAAGAGATGCCGGATATTATAGAGATCACTCATTGAGTGAAACATTGACAGGAGATGAATATCTGACTACCTCGACAGATGGTAGGAGGAGGTGGAATGTATGAAAAATTTGATTAAAAAACGTATGTCACGGAATGTTGAGATGACTTATGGAATTAGGCAGTGGCGACTGCCCGAACAGAGGGTACTCAGGAAGAGACTTGCTTATAAAGCTGATGCCGGCGATTTTACAGATCTCTTATGGAGGGCGGCAGTTGCTGGGAGGACTTGGCCGACAAGCTGGTCTGAAGAGACACCGGAAGCGGCATCTGATGCCAGCGATTTTACGGATCTCTTATGGAGGGCGGCAGTAGCTGGAAGGACTTGGCCGACAAGCTGGTCTGACGAGACACCGGCAGCGGCATCTGATGCCAGCGATTTTACGGATCTCTTATGGAGGGCGGCAGTTGCTGGAAGGACTTGGCCGACAAGCTGGTCTGAGGAGACACCGGCAGCGGCATCTGATGCCAGCGATTTTACGGATCTCTATGGAGGGCGGCAGTTGCTGGAAGGACTTGGCCGACAAGCTGGTCTGAGGAGACACCGGCAGCGGCATCTGATGCCAGCGATTTTACGGATCTCTTATGGAGGGCGGCAGTTGCTGGAAGGACTTGGCCGACAAGCTGGTCTGAGGAGACACCGGCAGCGGCATCTGATGCCAGCGATTTTACGGATCTCTTATGGAGGGCGGCAGTTGCTGGAAGGACTTGGCCGACAAGCTGGTCTGAGGAGACACCGGCGGCGGCATCTGATGCCAGCGATTTTGCGGATCTCTTATGGAGGGCGGCGGTTGCTGGAAGGACTTGGCCGACAAGCTGGTCTGAGGAGACACCGGCAGCGGCATCTGATGCCAGCGATTTTACGGATCTCTTATGGAGGGCGGCAGTTGCTGGAAGGACTTGGCCGACAAGCTGGTCTGAGGAGACACCGGCAGCGGCATCTGATGCCAGCGATTTTACGGATCTCTTATGGAGGGCGGCGGTTGCTGGAAGGACTTGGCCGACAAGCTGGTCTGAGGAGACACCGGCAGCGGCATCTGATGCCAGCGATTTTACGGATCTCTTATGGAGGGCGGCGGCGGTTAGCTGGTCTGGAAGGACGATTTTGGCCTCTTGGAGGGCGGCAGTTGCTGGACTTGGCCGACAAGCTGGTCTGAAGAGACACCGGCAGCGGCATCTGATGCCAGCGATTTTACGGATCTCTTATGGAGGGCGGCGGTTGCTGGAAGGACTTGGCCGACAAGCTGGTCTGATGAGCGGACACCGGCAGCGGCATCTGAGGAGACACCGGCAGCGGCCAGCGATTTTACGGATCTCTTATGGAGGGCGGCAGTTGCTGGAAGGACTTGGCCGACAAGCTGGTCTGAGGAGACACCGGCAGCGGCATCTGATGCCGGCGATTTTACGGATCTCTTATGGAGGGCGGCAGTTGCTGGAAGGACTTGGCCGACAAGCTGGTCTGAGGAGACACCGGCAGCGGCATCTGATGCCAGCGATTTTACGGATCTCTTATGGAGGGCGGCAGTTGCTGGAAGGACTTGGCCGACAAGCTGGTCTGAGGAGACACATCTGATGCCAGCGATTTTACGGATCTCTTTGGGAGGGCGGCATCATCTGATGCCAGCGATTTTACGGATCTCTTATGGAGGGCGGCAGTTGCTGGAAGGACTTGGCCGACAAGCTGGTCTGAGGAGACACCGGCAGCGGCATCTGATGCCAGCGATTTTACGGATCTCTTATGGAGGGGCGGCAGTTGCTGGAAGGACTTGGCCGACAAGCTGGTCTGATGGAGATTTTACGGATCCGGCGGCGGCATCTGATGCCAGCGATTTTACGGATCTCTTATGGAGGGCGGCAGTTGCTGGAAGGACTTGGCCGACAAGCTGGTCTGAGGAGACACCGGCAGCGGCATCTGATGCCAGCGATTTTACGGATCTCTTATGGAGGGCGGCAGTTGCTCCCGACAAGCTGGTGAGGGAGACACCGGCAGCGGCATCTGATGCCAGCGATTTTACGGATCTCTTTTGGAGGCGGCAGTTGGAAGGACTTGGCCGACAAGCTGGTCTGAGGAGACACCGGCAGCGGCATCTGATGCCAGCGATTTTACGGATCTCTTATGGAGGGCGGCAGTTGCTGGAAGGACTTGGCCGACAAGCTGGTCTGAGGAGACACCGGCAGCGGCATCTGATGCCAGCGATTTTACGGATCTCTTATGGAGGCGGCAGTTGCTGGAAGGACTTGGCCGACAAGCTGGTCTGAGGAGACACCGGCAGCGGCATCTGATGCCAGCGATTTTACGGATCTCTTATGGAGGGCGGCGGTTGCTGGAAGGACTTGGCCGACAAGCTGGTCTGAGGAGACACCGGCAGCGGCATCTGATGCCAGCGATTTTACGGATCTCTTATGGAGGGCGGCAGTTGCTGGAAGGACTTGGCATCGATGCCAACGGATCTCTTATGGAGGGCGGGTGCTGGAAGGACTCCGACAAGCTGGTCTGAGGAGACACCAGCGGCATCTGATGCCAGCGATTTTACGGATCTCTTATGGAGGGCGGCAGTTGCTGGAAGGACTTGGCCGACAAGCTGGTCTGAGGAGACACCGGCAGCGGCATCTGATGCCAGCGATTTTACGGATCTCTTATGGAGGGCGGCAGTTGCTGGAAGGACTTGGCCGACAAGCTGGTCTGAGGAGACACCGGCAGCGGCATCTGATGCCAGCGATTTTACGGATCTCTTATGGAGGGCGGCAGTTGCTGGAAGGACTTGGCCGACAAGCTGGTCTGAGGAGACACCGGCAGCGGCATCTGATGCCAGCGATTTTACGGATCTCTTATGGAGGGCGGCAGTTGCTGGAAGGACTTATGGCTGGTCTGAGGAGACACCGGCGGCATCTGATGCCAGCGGCGATTTTACGGATCTCTTATGGAGGGCGGCAGTTGCTGGAAGGACTTGGCCGACAAGCTGGTCTGAGGAGACACCGGCAGCGGCATCTGATGCCAGCGATTTTACGGATCTCTTATGGAGGGCGGCAGTTGCTGGAAGGACTTGGCCGACAAGCTGGTCTGAGGAGACACCGGCAGCGGCATCTGATGCCAGCGATTTTACGGATCTCTTATGGAGGGCGGCAGTTGCTGGAAGGACTTGGCCGACAAGCTGGTCTGAGGAGACACCGGCAGCGGCATCTGATGCCAGCGATTTTACGGATCTCTTATGGAGAGCGGCAGTTGCTGGAAGGACTTGGCCGACAAGCTGGTCTGAGGAGACACCGGCGGCGGCATCTGATGCCAGCGATTTTACGGATCTCTTATGGAGGCGGCAGTTGCTGGAAGGACTTGGCCGACAAGCTGGTCTGAGGAGACACCGGCAGCGGCATCTGATGCCAGCGATTTTACGGATCTCTTATGGAGGCGGCAGTTGCTGGAAGGACTTGTCCGACAAGCTGGTCTGAGGAGACACCGGCGGCGGCATCTGATGCCAGCGATTTTACGGATCTCTTATGGAGGGCGGCAGTTGCTGGAAGGACTTGGCCGACAAGCTGGTCTGAGGAGACACCGGCAGCGGCATCTGATGCCAGCGATTTTACGGATCTCTTATGGAGGGCGGCAGTTGCTGGAAGGACTTGGCCGACAAGCTGGTCTGAGGAGACACCGGGCGGCATCTGATGCCAGCGATTTTACGGATCTCTTATGGAGGGCGGCAGTTGCTGGAAGGACTTGGCCGACAAGCTGGTCTGAGGAGACACCGGCGGCGGCATCTGATGCCAGCGATTTTACGGATCTCTTATGGAGGGCGGCAGTTGCTGGAAGCACTGACTTTTTACTCGCCAATGGTAAAGCTACGAAAAGAAGAAAAAAATCATAAATTTGCAATGATGATAATGCAGAAATCAATTATTTAAAATTTTATTATTTCTATTTTGCTAATCACTTTACTGACGCGATTATAATTTTTATTTTCGAAATAATTCTAAAAACAACCTTATAATTTACGAGGACGTGATCATTGACTGTTTATGAAGGAGTGATGCTAGAACTGTGAAATCTTGCAGGCATTTATTTTTACTGTTCTTATTGAAAACTGCATTGATACTTTCTATTTAATGGTACGCGACTGTTCAAAGAAGACTGTTCATCATTGCGATACTGATTCCTAGTGATTACATGTTGGGGAACAGATGATAATACTATTAAGGATCAAATTAGATAATCAAATAATTTAAGCATAGCAGGCATTGACACCAATGACCTGTTTGCTGGATTATTGATCTGATGAAACAAGTTCCCTCTCCTTATTTTTCCTGGGCGTTTTGTCTTCATAGCGTTTCATAACGGCCTCAGCAACTTGGCACAGTTCTCTTGATAGATAGATAGATAGATAGATAGATAGATAGATAGATAGATAGATAGATATGAATTGTCATAAATATAAACAGGGATAGATAGATAGATAGATAGATAGATATGAACATACTGAGAAGAGATAGATAGATAGATAGATAGATAGATAGATAGATAGATAGATAGATAGATAGATAGATAGATAGATATGAATTGTCATAGATATAAACAGGGATAGATAGATAGATAGATAGATATGAACATACTGCGAAGAGATAGATAGATAGATAGATAGATAGATAGATAGATAGATAGATAGATTAAAAAAAAGGTAGATAATTCGATTCACACTAACTTATAAAAAGATACATCTCTGTCCTGTTTTCACTTCAGTCCCAATGCCGTCACAGGTCAGGGTTATACCCGAGTCTGCAATGACCCCGCCTCAGAAAGTGCGGCAATTTGGATGGGTACCTTATCCCCCGGAAGTCAGTGTATTCATGCCAGTTTCATTGTAATTATTTGTTTGCGTGTTGCATGTTATTTTGGAAATAAAATCATGCTTCAAAATCCTGAAGCTTTATTCTTCTACTAAGATTGACTGATTGATTCATTTTTACAGCTTATCAACCCTTTGCAGGTTATTTAAAGCCAGAAAATATTTTTAGATTATAAGAATGTTTTTTGAAATAATAATGATATAATGATACAAGTGCCTTTTCCAAACGGTTTTTGCTTGTAAGGGAATATAATGAACCCGATTGGAATTGGAACTCAGCACATCGATTAACAATTCCGAGACACTATCTATTACAATACCCGCACATCTTAGCCAACGGCTGTGGTATCCTCAATCAGTTACCTATCTAGGTACTGACCAGGCACAACGTTGCTTAACTTCAGTGATTGTAGAAAAAATGTCTATTTTACTCATAACACAAAGTTCTTACGCAAAAATGGCTGCATCATATGACCCGGTATTCCTGGTGCATATTTAGAGATTCTTGTTAAGATCCAAAGTAGAATCAGCAATGTTATTGGTCCTGACCTAGCATCTCGGCTTGAGTCACTTTCCCATCGTCATAATGTAGCCTCCTTGTGCCTTTTCTATAAATACTTTCCTGGTAATTGTTCGGATGAACTCTTCGCTAGATTTTATGAATTCATGCGCAGTGCTCGATTGGCGGTTAGGTCTCATCAATTTACAATTGGATTGGCTACATGTAATTGTAAGTTCTATGCTAACAGTTTCGTTTCTCGCACTTTTCGCTTTTGGAACTCTCTTCTGGCTCCATGCTTCCTGGCCAACTTTTATCTTCAAAAAATTTAAATGCAATGTCAATCGTTATCTACTGTCTTCTTGATTCCTCTTCTTTTATTCTTTTATGGCCTTAATAACGTTTCTCTTTTGTCTTATTCTCTCACACTCAGTAACCCCCTCTTGTGTCTTAGTGGCTTTGTTACCTTGCATTGGGTGAAATGATGAAAAAATATATAAATGAAAATAAAAATCAGGGAATAATATAAGCGACGTTTACTTACCAGACGTTGCCAAGACGGTCAGCGACAAGATAAGGAATAATTTCACCTCCATTGTAATCTGGAATTATAAAAACAACATCTTCAATATGACGATTTTTTTATTCATGGAAAATGAATTTACAATGGTTTTACACAAGGCTGCTGAGAATACCATGAACCAAACAGATAGTTGGGCTCATAATGAGGAAAGAATGCTTGGAAAATTTGATACTCACAAGGACAGATTGAAGACGAAAGGGACAAAGGAAAAATTGCATAACCTACCAAGCGAGCTTGAAACAATTGCTGGTAGTTAGGGAGAGATAACAGTAACGCAAAAATTATTAGGAGTTACAAAGGACAGGAAAATGTGGAGAGCCATGATCGTCATGATTTGGGAGAGATACGTTATATTTTAACAGTGTGAGTAACTTCTACCGTTCTGCGCATGCGAGGATTCCCTTTATTAAGATTCTCGAATGCACAGGCCGGTAGATGTAATTCCCACTATTTGAAAGAGCGGGGCGTCTACTCAGTCACGTGATGCACTAAGGTCTAAGGATTAAAAAATAAGAAAATATATATGGTAGGTAGCTGTTTATTGGTAAGTGCTTGGGTAGGGATTACCTCATCCCCGTTGCAGAGGTCCACTCAGGCACCATTGCGTTTCTTTAACAGCCACAGAACCAACCTGTAATGTATACTGCAATTATGCTAAGTGATGCTTAACATGTACACTGTTTATATTTTTTATGCATGAAACACCGACAAGGGTGGAGTACGAAAAGGACTACGTTCAGGAGCGTTTGTGTTTTGCTTTTTGTACTTTTTTAATTTTTTCTAACTAAGTTATATTGTCAGTCATCATACTTATTATAAAACCCAGGTTGTGTGTGTGTATATATGTCTGTTCGTTTATATATTGGATCGGATTTCCTATATTTTTCAACCGATTTCAACAAAACTTCCCAGGATTGCGTAAAATTACCTTGCGGTGGTTCTGACAGTGCCAAAACATGGAAAAACACAATTGTTTTTGCACGAAATCAATTTGAAAACACGATTAAGAGCCATTAATGAAAGGGGGACAACTCATATCGTGTTATACTTATTATAAAACCCAGGTTGGTTGTGTGTGTGTTCGTTTATATATGGGATCGGATTTCCTACATTTTTCAACCGATTTCAACAAAACTTCACTTTTTTTGGCAGATAGTGTTTCTTATTGTCTTGCACACTTTTTTCTTTATTTTTACATTCAGAATGCTTTAAAAATTCCATTTACAAGACAGTTGTTTATAATAAAATTCTATTCAATCGATATACTCATAACGATTGAAAACAATGTTTTTATTTGAGTTTGGGTTTGACCAATTTGTAAAAAAACAAAACAAAACAACAACAACAAAAAATAATTAAGACATGCGTGTCCGTCAACCTTAAACAATAATCTTTGTCAATTTTATTTTTCAGTCTTTATGATGGTCGATACTTGATCTATCTCTTACTGTTACATCCCCAGGCAACGCCGGGCTCTACTGCTAGTAAGTTATATTAAGGACACTATTGTCTGAAGAAATAATTTTTTCCGATTAATAATGAATTTTTACAAGAATTTTTTCATTTCTTTAAAAAATTTTAATTATAATAATCCATACTAGTTTAAAATCGTGTAAAATTCTGTATTGACTTATTTCCTGGATGTGATATAGTAATTAAGTGGAAACGAAATTTACAAATCCAAAATTGAAAAGATTAATAAATGTAGTTATGCTATTCTATTTTTAAAATAATTTTTTATTTTTTACTTAATTTGTTCTCTATTTTCATCTATGAAAGTCTAAACGTGACATTATTATAAAACGGTCACGTGATCTAAGAGTTTTGTCGCTTTACAGAGAAAATAATTTAAGAAAATTTTATAGTATTTTAATTTTTTTTACTTTTGCATAAAGCATCTTCGAATGTAAATAAAAGTCAATAAATTATTAGATAATTGCGGAAAATAAGTTCATTTGTAAAAATTACTTGGTAGTTAAAAGCCCCCCCAACACACACAAAAAAAAATGCGTTAACTTAGATTTCTTAAATTTTGTATCAATTCTAGCTACCCATATTAGCTGGCCACTCATTGGCCATCCATCGTCGCCTCAGAAAAGCTATGATAAGCAGGAGCAATCATTAAATAAATGGTTGTATATTAATTTTTTATGCTATAAGTAAGTAATATTCATTTCAAATCACATTAATTTAACTTTAAATTTTCTAATTTTTGTCAAATAACGTGTCTGAAATATATATGTACTTTTTGAAAGAATTTGAAAATCGATAATATTTGTGTCTACAAATTTCTTAAAATTAAGAAAATGGCTGCTTTTAAGAAAATTTTAAGAAATCGAAATTAAATTTGACATTCGAATCTATATAATTTCTATCTGAAATACACCAGAATATTTTACTTAATGGAAATAATAAATTTGATTATTAAACTTTCAATTAAAGCTAAAATGAAATCTTCAAGAATGTTTTTTAAATTTTAAAAAATTCATTTTAAACTTTAGGTACCGAAAATTTATGCCGAAATAGTGGGGCTATCTATTTGAATCTCTTGTAAACAGAAGCCATTAAGATTTCTATCTTCATGTTCTTTTACGTGATCTTTTTTTATTGTACACAGGCCTCGAGCTATAACTAGTTTTAAGGCGCCATGTTTTCTTTTCAGTTTCAATTTTCCAGATCGTTAACTTTATGTGTTGAAAATGAATAATTACACCAGGTTCTTTTAACACTAAACACACCAACCACTGCCAAACGAAATCTTAACAAACTTAAATGGAACTTTCTACAGGTTTTGCATTACGGGGACGCCAAAGTCAACCCAGCAAATGTCCATTTAAGTTCTCATCAAAAACACTCGTTTCATCTCGGGCGGCTGCCGGACAACGCCGAAAGCTTCCCGGCTTTTTCCGCCATCCGTCGAGTCCCGAGCGCTGTTCTTCCTTGCTACACTTGTCTTATTCTTTAACAGATATATATTTATCTGATGTTACTGCCATATTTATGAAAGAGGCAGGTTTGGTTTGTAATATTTAATTACAATGTCTGATCAATTATTATAATTATTATTAAGAACCCTTAGAGAATAAGGCGATTAAAAAAAAGATAAAAGAAATGTAATAGTGTTTGACAATGTTGAACAATATTTCGACAGTATGGCTGTCTTCTTCAGGCGATATTTAAAGGGAAATGAACATAATGACAAGAGAGTTCCATAAGATTTATACTAAGCTCTTTGATTAATTCCTCGTAGTAGCTAATCAATTAACACGAAATTCCAAGATGAACAAGAGCGCCATCTTATTAAGCACCTTTCAGTTGCATGCCTTCACGCTGGCTCCATCTCATACATTTTGACTCATTGATTACCAGTACAACCGTTTCTCTCAAGACAAGCGACGTTTGTACAAAGACTTATAATTTTGGGGAGATGTTTTACATTTTTATATTTGTATATAATTTTTAAATGTAACCTCAAGAAGATAGTCATACTGTCGAAATGTTGAAAACTGTCAGACACTGTGCCTTTTCTTTTCTTAAATCGCGCTTTACGAAAAAACATATTGGAAGAGATACGTCAATCATTTAGTTTATTATTATTATTATTATTATTATTACTTTTGTATGATTTTCGGTTTCAATCTGGGATCTTGCATTATGGCTGCTCCCCGACAAGTCATACAGCCTCTCAGGCAGAGAGCACTTTTCAGGGAATATATGCAGTACCAGGCAACGCGGACTTCTGAAGTGAGGCGATACTAGGCTATATTCCGATGTTCTCAGTGTAGGTCTTTAAATTCGATGCTACAGACCCCACCGCCCTAATGGTAAATAGGACAATAATTAACCTAAACGTCCCACATTTTGGTAACCTTAATCCGGAGCTCATTGGATTTCTTAAGCTTGTGAATTTCTTTAACCTTATTCGAATAAACACGTTTAATGTCGGAAGAGAAATAGAAATTGAAAAGAAGCGAAACAAAACTTAACGTTAAAATGGAATAAGCAGAAAAAATAATGAAGGAAAAAAGCAAAGGAATCTCTATTGGCAAAAATTATTATTACTGATATTCTTGCTCATGCCCGGAGGTTGACGAAGATTTAATAAAGGGGGTCATAGTCTAAAGATTTTAGGATCTCCTGTCTTAAATTAAGAATTTCTTGGGGCATATAGTAGATTTAGAAATCGTTTAGGCAAAACTCAATGGATCAGAACATAAAATCGACTTATACACGAGTCCATGCGCTGATGAAAGGTTAACTTACGTTCTCTTGTGTTCCCGTTCTTTTAGACAGCAATTCTTCTATCTTTGCTCTGTTGGCGTTTCTTCTGTCGCGTGTCTCTGGTGTCGATTATTTTGGGGTGAATTATATTTTTTTGTCAAGCCTTGCCCTTGGATAAGCGCCGTGGAGTGAAAGAGACACAAGTAAAGAATCGGTAGCCGGCCGCCTGTTTTATACACATTGCAAGTTCCGGATGAGGCGGCCTCTGCGAACGAAGGCGTGGCCTACTTTGTGACGTGAACAAGAATACCCAGGGTAAACACGCGAAAAAGCCCGTATTAATTTTCACAAAACACGAGCACATACACACTCACCCATACACATACACATACACACAAATACGCACACGTATATACACTCGCACACGCGTATATACACTCGCAGTTAGAAATGAAATTTAAAATTTAAGATATTTGCTGATAATAAAATCTCAGTCAACAATTCCAAAAACCAATCCTGTTTATTTTTCAAATAGGCAAAGAAAGACACCTGTCATTATGACGTTGTTCGCGATTAGGAACGTCAAATCTGCGAACCGAGTCCGAATTTCTGTCGTGTCCGTTACAGTCATTTTTGCTTAAATACATTCGGGGAAGGCATGAACCTATCACCTTTCTTCTGACTATGGGTTAAAAACCAGGAGAAGATTTCTAGTCTTGGTTGGATACCAGTATAGG
>CAHIKZ030004535.1:72500-107500 GCA_903632075.3 Acanthosepion pharaonis
CATTGATGCATGTTTCATTAAATAATATCGACAAGTTTTTTCTATTTGTTTTAAGTAAGTTCCTTTCATATTGTCTGAAAAACTTAACATTATCATTGAATGACCAAAGCAAATCACATGTTTTAACATGATTTAATCCTATCTAAGTTATCGGCTTGCATCAGCCATTGTCAAAGATGACAATTACATTTCAATATATTAAACAATACACAAGTCATTTAAGAATATTTCTGGAGATTTCGTAGTTAATTTTGTTTATGTTAGGTTTCAACTGTTTTATGTATATAGCTTCAAGAATTTTTAGTTTTTGTTTATTGCTTTCATGCTTAAATATATTTGTGTTTTCATGCCTATAATTGATAACAGAAGCCATTGCTTTATACCAACGGCTTCCCATACTTAATACCTCTCGTTTTCACTCCCGCGTGTTCATGTGTGACGTCACAAGCTGCGACGAGATTTTCGGTTCCGCGTCTCGTATAGACGAGTTTGTCGTTGCTTTAAAATTTTTCATGCAACAAAAACAGACTATCATTATTGTTTCGTCCGCGTATATATAATATATATGTGTGTGTATGTATGTTTGTAGAGTGCATTTATATATGCATGTATTTATGAATGTATAAAGGGTGTTTCATTGGTCTACAATCCACTTTATATAATGTATACACGCTCTCATTGGCACACACACACACACACATATATATATATATGTGTGTGTGTGTGTGTACATATGTTTGTAGAGTGCATTATATATATATATATATATATATATATATATATATAATACACTACAAACATATATATATATATATATATATATATATATATATATATATATATATGTATAAAGGGTGTTTCATTAAAGACGGAACAAAGTCACCCTTAAATAAATAAAGTGGAAATTTATTTATTTCTCTTTTGGATAATGTTATGTACGTCATGGCAATTTTTGTGAAAAATAATATCGCTTAAATGTCCATAAACCTGAAAAGAAAAAAATCATTAGATGCTTAGATATATATATATATATATATATATATATATATATATATATATATATATAAACACACACATAGACATATACACAGACATACCTATATATATATATATATATATATATATATATATATATATATATATATATAAACATATACATAGACATATACATATATATATATATATATATATATATATATATATATATATATATTAACTCTTTTTTATATAAAATATTAAAAAGTTAAATCCATGAAGAGAGCTGAGTGTATAAATTTATATAAATAATCAATGTATATAATCAAGAAAAAAGAAAAAAAAGATAATTCATAATACTATTATAAATTGATTTCAGCAAACATACATATATAGACCTACCTTATCAGACCGACTATATTTTATTAAATGGTTCAACTTTAGCCAGACAAGTTTAAAACAAACAAGGAATAAAAAATGTTGCGAATTAACTTGAGCTTAAAATTTTTTCTCCAAAATGTAAACCCTCTCCCCACCAAAAATAGGGAGACTTGCGTAAGAAAAACATGATATAGAATAGATTGATGTTTTTTTGTCGTTGGCTTGGGTATTGGGTGCATTTTCTTGACAGTATTTTGTGATTGTTGATGAAGTATAAGTAAATGGCTTTTAGTACACCAGGCTGTTTGTAGCTGTTTAGATATAAGAAAAAAAAGAAGTGTCAATTTTCGCAAGAGATCACGTGATGAAACAGACACAACAATGGTTTCCATTTTAGGGGGTCGTGTGTACTAAAAATATGATATAGAATCGGTTTTATTACTTTTTTTGATTTTGAATTCCTAAGGATACATAAAGTAGCAACATTTCTAATAAAATCAGCTTTGTATAATCAATAAACAGTCGTCTTATACTACAGGTATAGAATAAATTCATGAAAATTTCCTATATTTCTTTACCTCGTCTTATCTAAAGGTCTTCTTATACGTGGAAATATACGAAATGTATATATGTGTATATACAGCGATAGACGTAACGTAAAGATTAGGAATTGTTGCCGCAAACTAAGGCGACTGTGTGTGTGGGAAGGCAAGCCTGATTGGAGGCACCGGGTCGTGCTTTCTTACCCTCGCTCTCTTATCATAATTTGTTTTGTTTTTCTGTCTACCTTTATATACGTAAAAAATTGGCTTTTTTAATTGACTATTAAATGATAGCAAATTTTCACGGATTTTGTGCAAATCCGTGAATTTGTTTTGTTCACCCTAAAAAAAAATCACTATCTTGTTTTCTATAATGTTAAAAGGATTAACATTATTCCAATTTCTTTGCGACTATTTTCTCTAAAACTTCGTCGATGATCACATATCAAGTCCAAGTATGCTCAGTATTCTTCTGTAGAACTACACAACTGTTGCCTCTTCTCTCTTGTTCATTGGCTAAAATTCACTGCCATATAGGAGGACTGATATTACGTAACAGTTCAGTACTCTTTCCTTTGTTTCTCTTGCTTCAAGTCTCTTCATCTATGAGGAGATTGTCCAGCATTCACTGCCATATAGGAGGACTGATATTACGTAACAGTTCAGTACTCTTTTCTTTGTTTCTCTTGCTTCAAGTCTCTTCTTCATCTGTGAGGAGATTGTCCAGCATTCACTGCCATATAGGAGGACTGATATTACGTAACAGTTCAGTAATCTTTTCTTTGTTTCTCTTGCTTCAAGTCTCTTCTTCATCTGTGAGGAGATTGTCCAGCATTCACTGCCATATAGGAGGACTGATATTACATAACAGTTCAGTACTCTTTCCTTTGTTTCTCTTGCTTCAAGTCTCTTCTTCATCTGTAAGGAGATTGTCCACCATTCACTGTATATAGGAGGACTGATATTACATAACAGTTCAGTACTCTTTTCTTTGTTTCTGTTACTTCAAGTCTCTTCTTCATCTGTGAGGAGATTGTCCAGCATTCACTGCCATATAGGAGGACTGATATTACGTAATAGTTAATCTTTTCTTCGTTTCTTCATTTTTCCTTTTCTTAATACTTTGCTTAGCTTTTGGAAGGCATCTTTCGCTATCCCGATACGCCTTTGGTACCGGATTTTCCGTCCTTTGTTAAAACACTTCCCCGATATTTAAATTGTTGTGCTTGTTTGATTTTGATGTCTGCAATTTCTAATTTACTTGGGTTCATCCTTATATTAACAACGATGCATTCTATTTTCTTGCAATTGATGTTTAGTTCTTTCTTTTCGCTTCCCTTCACTGCATTCTATAGAGTTTTTTTTTCTGTAGTTTCCTTTCTGTGACTATTATCTATATTGCATCAATTGCATATCTTGCGTTGTTAAGATTGTGGCTGCCAATTCTCTCAAAATCGTGTCAGGGCAGACTCGGTATGTACTACCTCCCCCACAAAAACACCCCCGACCAGAGGTGGTTAACAAACCTGATTGCCGTAGAAATTAAACCCAGGACAACTAAATATTAAAGGATAAATAACTTTCATGGATTTTGACGTTAAAATTTTTCTTTTTGAAACACATGAATTTGTTTTTCCCATGCTAAACTTAAAATAAAACACGATATAAAATTCACTATTTTTTTTTATTCATAATGTTGAATATGTTTATTATTATTCAACAAAAGAATCTCAAGTTGATGTTAAACTTGGCGCAAAGCATCCTTGGTATATTTAAGATGGAATGATTTTTCTATGACAGGTGTCTAACTTGTATTTAAATACATTGTATTTATTTTAATTTTTTTCTGGTTGAATTATTCTAGTACATTGCATCTGATCCATTATTATTATTATTATTATTATTATTATTATTTTTTTTTTTTTGATTGGTTGACACTTAATTCATAACGAAGAAATACGTAATTACTTTCCAAATGACGTAATAAATAAAAACTAATTTGGCAATAAAGAAATGAACAATGTTAAACATTGAAAGAAATACAACCTACTTATTTGTCGAGGAAAAAAAATAGTTTTCTAAAATCTGAATTTTTTTCCCTGCTTCGGTGATGAAACCTTGTTTCTGTGTCATTATTTTATTACAGTGTAACCCGGATATAAGAGAGTTGTCGGGACCGGAGACGAAGTCTCTTATATCCGGGTTTCTCTTATATCCGGGTTTCTCTTATATCCGGGTCTAATTTACATTAATTCCATTAACACAGGCTCTAATTTGGGACCAGAGAAAATCTCTCTTATATACGGGTTTCTCTTATATCTGGGTCTCTTATATCCGGGTTACACTGTATTTCAACGTGGTTAAAATGAATCCTAGTCCCCCATGTTTAAAAAAGAAATTTAACGGCGCAAATATTTAGAAGTATTTTTTTAATTTTGCAATGAAGGCTTGGCAGACTTTAATCCAATGCCAAGATTAAGTTACAAAAATTCCTGGAAAAAACGCTATTTAAAATTCTCTATTAAGGTTTAATGTCTTAAAATTCTTTAACTTTTTAACAAGAAAAATCTCCAGTTGATGTTAAAAATTGCCGCAAAAGATTGTTGATTTATTTAAGATGGAATGATCGATTTTGACATGTCTCTAATTTGTATGAAGAGACATTAGATCTATTTTCATTTTTTTTCGTTGAATTGTTCGCCTATATTGCATATTGATCCATTATTGTACATCATTAGGTTACGATGAAGTTTGTATTTTATTTGAATACTATCTTATGAAAAGTAGAGTGGAAGGCTCATATCATAGATTCGTTGGGGGCTCGAAACCTTTTCACCAGCCCTGGATGTGTGTGTGCGTGTGTGTGTGTCTTATATGCATGAGAAAGAGAGAGAGAGAGAGAGAGAGAGAGAGAGAGAGTCAGAGTCAGAGTCAGAGAGTGAATGAAAGAGAGTTGGTAGAGAGAAAGAGAAATAGTAGTTGGTGAAAGAATAAGAGACATCATTAGGTTACAATAAAATCTGTATTTTATATGAATATTACCTTATGAAGAGGTTAGATGTAGCAGAGGTATAATGTCATAGATTTGGGGTGGAAGGAACGAAATCCTAGCCCCGGCCCTAGCCTTTGTATTATGTCAGACTAAGGTAAGCATGCTGGATTGCAATTCCGGAAAAACCCGTTACTGAACGCGTTTTATTGAAAATAACAAGATAACCCGGATGTTGTGGAGTCTTTGGGAAAAGTACATTCCCATTTTTCAGGTTGGGCATCGAAAATAAAACAAAAACAGACAAGTGACATCTTAGAGAATTGTATGAAAAATCATTTTATGCGTGTCTCGGCATAATTCATTTAGCTTTGTTTGTATATGTACGTGTTGTTAAAAAAAATCCTGCAATATTTGCTTTGAAAATTTATCTCAGCTTTTGTTGATTGCTTTGGGATAGCCTTTTCACCCCGAAGGTACTCAGGTTCATAACAGAACGTTAAACAAAGGAGAAAAGTTACTCTATTTAATCGAGTTCTCCCATAGACGAGGCTAGGTTTACATATTATTTGTAAACCTACAGGGACAGAGAGACTCCTGTTCTTCGTTAAGGAGAAGGAAAGTTTTGATATAATATCTGTCATTTCGTTTGTATCTAACGAAAAAGATGTTTCAAATGGAAAATAAGGAACTTTATCAAGACATTTTATTAGTAGAATTTTTTTTATTATTATTTTTATTAGTAGTATTTTTATTATTGATATTTTATAATTAGTATTCTATGAATAGTATTTTATTACCATTTTATTATTGTCGAAGTTCAGACAGTGAGAATTGCGGTCATGACTCACACACATAAGCGAGGTGGGGTGCGCACACAAGTGCATTTAATCTCATGAAAATATTTGCGTACAACCAAGCAAACTCGCTGTAAGATCTTACAGCAACTGCATTTATTAACCTTCTACCTTGAGTGCCTCTTAGGCCTTGTATTAGGTTAAAATATTAAAAAAGAAAAATGAGGTGATAATATATCATTTTTCCTATTGACCTCTGCACTCCATTTACTACTAATAAAATTCAAGTAATAAAATACTACTAATAAATTACTAATAACCAAATATTACTGATATAAAATGATAAATATGAACAGACTTAGATAGATGTGATGATAATGAGATAGATGAGAAAAGGTTGAGATAGATAGATATGAAGAGATTGAGATAGATAGATAGATAGATAGATAGATATGAAGAGATTGAGATAGATATGAAAAGATTGAGATAGATAGATAGATAGATACGAACAGACTGAGATAGATAGATAGATAGATAGATAGATAGATAGATATGAAAAGATTGAGATAGATAGATAGATAGATAGATATGAAAAGGTTCAGATAGATAGATAGGAACAGACTGAGAGAGATAGATAGATAGATATGAAAAGATTGAGATAGATAGATAGATAGATATGAAAAGGTTTAGATAGATAGATAGATAGATATTGAGAGATGAAGAGAATGACGTGTGTGTGTGTGTGTGTTGGATGAGAGGCCTTAGAGACGAAAATGTTCTTTTTTAATAATTTAATATATTTTATGTATATATATATAGCCTATATATATATATATATATATATATATATATAATTACAGGTACTAATCCGTTAGTATATATCACTTTCACCTTGTAAAATGAAATAAAATTTACAAGGATTTTTCAAACCAGTCTGTGGCTGATAAATTATTTAAAAAAATGGACAGACAGTGGAAGAAAAAAAAGAAGCTTTTTTCTTCCTCTGTCTGGCCATTTCTATGTCTATACGCAGCACCTGAAGATTGCGTTGTGCATGAAACTCCGAGTCGTGCTACCGGTAAGTTAAAAATATATATATATTTATTAATATATACTTAATAACTTTGTTACATTACATCGAACACTGGCAAGGCAGGATGTGTGTGTGTGTGTAACGAATGCACGGCCGCAATTTTCGACGGGTTTACACCAAAATTTACATGCACATCCAAGTTAGCGGGAAGGCCAAGACCGACTCTGCATTTCCCAACTTCCATCGATAGTGGAAATAATCGATTTTTTCTTACTTCTACGGCAGTTTTCATGTAGTTTGTGGCCATTTTCTACTGGCCAGAGTGAGAGCCTATAGCTGGCTGCCACGAATAGGCAGGAAGATTCTTTTGGCCAGCGTGAGAGCCAACAGCTGACTGACACGAATGTTAACTAGCATACTAGCATGCAAAAAAAAAAAAAAAAAATCGATAGCTGCATTCGTCACAAGTGGGAAAAACTTAAATCTGCATGGCAATTTACTCCAATTGGCTCATTCGCTTGCTTAAACTCAACGTTGATTCTGATTCCGCAGAACTGGGTTGGGTGTGAAAAAGTATTTGTTGTTAACATTCTTTTTTCATTTGTTTTTTCCAGTTACGAGTCTTTTTTAAAGCTGATCATTTTGTGTTCATTTTGTTTAGTTCTTTTTTCGTAACAGATTTAATGTTTAGTATAGAGCTTAGAAAAAATTCGCAGTGTGCAAATTTTTTTTTTTTCGCTTGAAGATGGAACAGAGCTTAGTACTTTGATTCAATTTAATTCAAATAATTATATTGAAGTTTTCGGCTCTTGTTTTGAAACATGAGAACTCTTATGTAACGTGTTGGAATCATATTTTTAAACAAATAATTTTATATATATATATATATATATATATATATGTGTGTGTGTGTGTGTGTGTGTGTGTGCGTGCGTGCGTGTGTGTGTGTGTATGTGCGTGTGTGTGTGTGTATTTAGGCAGCAATTCCTCTTTTATACATGTTTCATTAAAGACGACAGACAAGGTACTGCGATTAAGCTTTTTATTTAATTTGTCTTTTATTCGAAGAAGTGTTTTTCTTTTCGGGACACAGTGTGTAGAAACTGTCCAAATCTTTTGTAATTCCGAGCACTTTCCTCTATACTTTTAGCCATTATCATGGATGATTTTATTTTTGCTTTTAACTGAATGTGTGTATGTATCTAGAGTTATGGAGATGTTTTATTTTCAGAACACAGTTCAAATGCCCCTAAAAGAACTGTGTTCACGATCAAGCCGAACTTATAAATAACTAGCAGTAGAGCCCGGCGTTGCCCGGCGATGTAACAGTAAGAGACAGATCTAGTATCGACCATCATAAAGACTGAAAAATAAAATTGACAAAGATTATTGTTTAAGGTTGACGGACACGCATGTCTTATTTTTAATTATTTTTTATTTATTTTATAGTTTTATTTATTTTTTTTTACGAATTGGTCAAACCCAAACTCAAAAAAAAACATTGTTTTCAATCGTTATGAGTCTACCGATTGAATAGAATTTTATTATAAACAATTGTCTTGTAAATGGAATTTTTAAAGCATTCTGAATGTAAAAATAAAGAAAAAAGTGTGCAAGACAATAAGAAACACTACCTGCCAAAAACAAAGGTGAAGTTTTGTTGAAATCGGTTGAAAAATGTGGGAAATCTGATCCCATATATAAACGAACACACACACACACACACACACACACACACTGGGTTTTTATAATAAGTATAACTCGATATGAGTTGTCCCCCTTTCATTCTCGCGATGCTTCTTAATCGTATTTTCAAATTGATTTTGTGCAAAAACAATTGTGTTTTTCCAATTTCTGGCGCTGTCAGAACCACCGCAAGGTAATTTTACGTAGTCCTGTGAAGTTTCGTTGAAATCGGTTGAAAAATGTAGGAAATCCGATCCAATATATAAACGAACAGACACGCACACACACACACACACACAGAACCTGGGTTTTATAATAAGTATGGTTACAGTGATCAAATTGGTATATGCTTAGCCAGACGACTTATTTTACACCTATCCGGCTACAGTTCCACCAGAACTCATTTAAATACGCACACAAGCCAAGCAAAATCCTTCCGAAACATACTAGTAAAAAATACAAGCATAATAACCCCATTCACACGTTAAAAAGATTTTTTAAAATGAGAAGGCCAATATTTAATAATATAAACTATGAACACGGACACAATCTGCTGAGGGTTAATTGTCGTTGAACTTTTACAAAAGCAAGCTTAAATATTAATGCAATACTTAAATGCAGAGATCAATTTTTAGATTAAACCATATGTATATATATATATATATATATATATATATATATATATATATATATATATATATAAAAAAGGCTTAAACACTAATATTCCATGGTCATATTAGTGTTTAAGCCTTTTTATTATATCTTTACTCTGTCCTGGACATTGAGTTCTACCTGGATTCTATCCTCTTGGAATTTTTTATTAAAAAAATATACATGCATGTGTATGCACCTATGTATATATATTTATATATTTTGCATATGTATGTGTATATTTACCACTAATATAACTACATATATATATATATATATATATATATATATATATATATATATATATAATGTGCTGAGAGAAAGAAAAGAGATAGAGAAAGGTAGATATAATCTTGCTGTAATAGATTGATACGTAGATATGAGTTTACTGAAATATATATATATATATATTAGCGTAAAAACGCTCTATTATTTAGAGGATAGATGACTCGAACGTTTGGCTTCGGTTCAGAGATGCATATCTTGTGCACAATCTTCAAGTGGTTTATATATATATATATATATATATATATATATATATATATATATATCCGTTGTAATAGTAAAATTGTCCAAATCGTGTAACAGGATGGGATAATTGTCCATCCCACAAAATATTTAGTATTTAAAAAAAAAAAAAGAAACAATAAACTGAGAATCTTTTTTCCAGGTTTTCAGAAAAGACGTTTAGCCATCTTGGCTCCATTTGAAATAATTTAAAAAAACTTTTAAAATCGTTTTGCCTCAGCCCCAAAGATCTTTGGCACAAAGTATTCATCTCTTCAATTATGGTACCAACACTCTGGCTTCTGGCTTCAAAGTCTATTCAAGAACCATGAAGAGAACGGTGAATCGGTTTCAAAAAGAGGGAACAGTAGAGAGGAAACCTGGATCGAGGGGTCACAGCAGCAAGAGCAATCATCATTTCAGCTTAGAGCTAAATACATTCTTATTATTCAAAGTAGAGTCTACTAGTGTTATAAAAACTTCGGTGAATTCCAGTAAGATATCTTTAATCATTTCTAAGATACAACGGTTCAGAACTTAATCTAACAACTTTAAAATTTTAGTGTTATTCGATTTGGTCAATCATTATTTCAGCTCATTTCGTCATGTCAGCAGTAAATTCAACTTTACCAAGCGAACGGTCCTTTGTGGCCGAGCATATAGGCACGTCAGTGTAAATGACGGTTTCGTATAGGATGCAGGTTCTAATCCTTTCAAAGGAGGAATATTTTCTATGAAAATTTCTCGGACATTCAGGCCGGTAAATTTTATTTAATACTGTTTATTATAAATAGAGCATTTACTTAAATACTTGTATCTATAAAAAGATGGTTAAACATAAAAATGTGTATATTTTAGATATATGATTGTATGTGTATATTTACCACTAATATTTTTTTATATATATATATATATGCAGATTTGACACAATATGGGATAGTCGAGAAAAGAGACGTCAACACGAATAAACTTGTTTATGAACGGAATGACATGTCTGATTATATCAAAATAAAGTTGAAAGAAAACCACACATTGTTTTTTTAACTGATACATTAATCTTTTCTTAGAAATGGGAATTTTCTTTGTCTTGTAATTATCTTGATCCTGGTTCTTAAAGAAAATGGTGCAAAATTCTCCCAGGCTTAATAAGAATCCTTTCATTTTTGATTGACAAAGAAAACCAAAGACAAAATGCTTAGAAATAGCGTTTGTAAAATTCTGTTATTCGCATTGAAATGACTTTGAAAATAGGGATGGCCTAGGAAAATATCCCTACGATTACAACTGGTATTATGTAAGCGACTACTGTCTGTCCTTGGCCGGCTGATCGGCGAATAACCCCGACCACTTAAGAGTCTTTTCAGGTGATGATTTTGCCTGGACACCCAGCAAGATTAAAAATACGACCCGTCAAAGGGTAGCTGAACATTTCTGGCCGCGTAATCCTTTTAAATGTGCCGCGAAAGTGTGATTACATTCGAAATCCCTTCAAAACATTTTTTTTTCTAGGATTGGTCTTTAGTCATGCGAATGAGAAAAATTGGTCACCATTTCTAGTGATTGAGGGCTCAAAATAAAATATTCGACGGTAACCATTGATAGATTTTGGATTTCAATACAAAAGGAATATCCCACATTAGCTAAAAAGGCTTTATCAGTTTTATTGCAATTTTCTACTTCTTATTTATGTGAATTAGGCTTCTCAGCCCTAAATAATATCAAAAATAAGAAGCAAGAAAGACTACGCTCAAATGAAGAAGAAATCAGGGTCTGCTTATCGCACATTCGACCAAACATTGAAGAGATCGCGAAAAAAAAAAATAAAAAAAATAAAAAGTAAATAAAATAAAATAAAAAACACAAAGCACAGGTTTCACACTAAATAAGCTTTACAAATAGATTAATAAAAATATTAAAATAATGTAAGTTCATATTTCTTTGTGCATTTAAAAGTTAAATGTGTTGCCTTTAAAAAATGTTGCTAAGTGTGCCGTGATATTTTCATTTGCTCTAATGTGTGTCGTTGTTTAAAAAGGTTGGCAAATATTACTGCAGGGTGTATTAAAATACATTGTAAATCCACATTGGGATTAGATTTTTTAGAATTGTTGTTTTTATTCTCCTCTCTACACAGATAAAAATTGTATATATGGAAACTATTTAGGACTTCATAGAGACACTGAGGTATTATGGTGGCTGTAGTAAGAATGGTAAGTAAGAATGTGTTGTTTTGGTGTAAGGAATATGTTTGGATATATCATACTATTTATTTAATTTAAGTTTAAGATAAGAAAGATTGAAGATCTGCCTTTCACCCCTTTTGGCCTTGTGCCACATTGTTGTATTAAAACAAAATAAATATTGCTTTTATCTTTGTACCCCCCACTGATAACTTGTACATAAGATGACTAGTTAGAACTTCATAGAGACTCTGAGGTATTATGGTGGCTGTAAGAATGGAAAGTAAGAATGTATTGTTTCGGTGTAAGGAATACTGTGGAATGTTTGGGTCAGTAATTGTGGCTAGCTAAGTTTAAGATAAGACAGATTGAAGACCAGCCTTCCCCTATCCCCCCTCTTGGCCTTGTGCCACATTTTTTTATCTTTACAAAATAAATATTACTTTCCTGCAGAGTGTACAGCCATCTATCTCGTTCAAAAGGTTCATGCCTTTCCACATATTTCTTGGCTTTGTGTCAGTTGCTCTTCTTTGCCTTCCTCTTGAAATGGAACCCTCTTCGCTAACAACTGAGCTGAGACGTTTCAATTAATTCACTCCTTTAAGTTCTTAACCGCTGAATTCTAACTTACTCGAAAGTTTATCACTCATTGTTCGTACGATCACCGAAGTTAAGCAACGTCGAGCCTGGTCAGTACCTGGATGGGTGACCGCTTGGGAATACCAGGTGATGTAAGCTTCGATGTGCCGATGGTGTAATAAACGATAATATCACATTGAAATGCCGCTTCTCGTACGATCACCGAAGTTAAGCAATGTTGTACCTGATCAATACCTAGATGGGTGACCGCTGTTGCCTTCCAGTTGGTTTCATTATATACACTTACGCGCAAATACCCTCGAGAACGTTATGAATCCACCTACTTCTCCCCCAGCTATGGGTTAATTAGTAAACTTTGTATAACTAAAAACATTATCATCCCAAAATATGTGTACAAAATATTTAAATTTCGGCATTAAATAACCCATGGAGGTGTTGATATGCCATTAAACAAAATCAACCTTGCAATCGATCTGATTGGTTGTCGTTAGTTGGGTTTTTCGACATTAATCTCCATGCCATATTGGGTCGAGGTTTCAATCAGGTTTTTCTGTTCGCCATAATGGAAGAATGCTGTCTACGTAGGAGATACCTAGAATGGTTGTGTAACATGTAATTTCCAATGCTTGGATTCTACTGTTAATGTCCAAGACTCGCAGGCGTACAGAAAGACGGAGAAGGCCGATGCGCATAACGGCCTGGTCTTTGATTCCAGGTGGAGGTTCTTATCTTTCCAAATGGTCCTTACTTTCATGGCAGTTTTTTCTTAATTCATTCACTCCAAGCAAGGCGATAACTAGGGGCTACTGGGAGTGAAAGAGAATGAGAAGATATCCAAAGGAGCCAGAAACCCAATCCGAAACAGGAAGCGAGGGATAAACCTCTACTCCTGTTAAGAAAAAAAACGGGGAGGAGTATAAACCGGGCGTAAGGCCTATCTATTTACTCCTATTGAAATGCCAATTGTTTGTACTACACTTGAAGTTATCTTTATCCTGGTGCTTTCTTCCTTCATATTAGAGAAAAGCTATTTGAAATGTCTCCCTATTTTAAGTTCCTGACCACCGACTTTTATCTTGCTTAAAATCCATTTCGCAATGTTTATCATGAGTTTTTTTTTTTGTGGGGGGTGAAGGTAGGAGCAATATATTATTTCTCTTCTGTTGATAATTGAGCCGAGATATTTGAATTAATTCCCTCCTTGAAGTTCTTGACCGCCGACTTCTATGTTGGTTGAACGCTCTTTCTAATTGTACATCACGAATTTGCCTTATTCAGCATTAATCTCCATGCGAGGAGTTTTCAACCGGGTTTTTCTGTTCGCCATAATGGAAGCATGCTGTCTTCGTAGAAGACGCCTAGAATGGTTACGTAACATGTAATTTCTCATGCTTGGATTCTACTCTTAATGTCCAAGACTTGCAGGCGTATAGAAAAACGAAGAAGGCCGATGCACACAACAGCCTGGTCTTTGATTCCTGGCAGATGTTCTTGTCTTTCCAAATGGTTATTACTTTCATGACAGTTTTTTCTTAATCAATTCAACCCAAGCAAGACGATAACGCCATTCAGAAACAAAGAGGCTACTGGAAATCAAAGAGAATGAGAAGACATTTAAAGGAACCGGAAAGCCAATCCCAAACAGGAAGCGAAGAATAAACCTTTACTCCTGCTAAGACAAAAAAGCGGGAAGGAGTGTGAACCGGACGAAAGGCGAACCTATTTACTCCTATTGAAATTGTTTGTGCTGCACTTGAAGTTATTTTTATTCTACTGCCTTCTTTGCTGATAAGTGAGCGAATATATTTAAATTGGCTCGTTATTTTAAGTTTCGCAATGTTTACCATGAGTTTTTTGTTTTTGTTTTTGTTTGTTTTTGTTTGGAATTAGGAGGAATATATTATTTCTATTCTGTTGATAACTGAGCCGAGATATTTGAATTAATTCCCTCCTTGGGAAGTTCTTGACTGCCGATTTCTATATTGGTTGAACTCCCTTTGAAATTGTTTATCATGTGTTTGGTTTATTCAGCATTAATCTCCATGCGAGGAGATTTTGTCCAAGTATTTTGTTTCTCCACGAAGGAAGGTTGCTATCTATACCTAGAATGGTTGTGTAACATCTAATTTCTCATTCTTGGATTCTGCTGTTAATGCCCAAGAATCGGATCCAGGCGGATGTTCTTATATTTCTGCTACTGTTTGTTCTGCTCTTGAAATGGCTTCTCTGTATTCTAGAAAACTTTTTTCTTCTGCCTCTTCCAGTGTGCTTGCTTCTTGCCCGATGGAGTCCATTACGTAGAAGATGCCGAGGATTGTTCTGTGATGCCACATTTTTAAAGATTCGGTTCTTCGGTGCGGTTCTGCTGTTAAATGGCCAAGATTTACAGGCGTATACTTCATTGTGGCATTAAGAAATTAAATATTGCTACATTCAAGCAATAAAAAGAAATTGCATCAAAAATATAAAGATTAAAGTCAATAGATGTGCAGGACAGATCTAATGATGGACATTAATCTTATGTTTAACAACCAGATATATGTGGCTTCCCCTGATTGGGTGTGGCCATTGGCTCACTGCACAGCTGAGCACCTGACGGATTCTCTCCATGTATCCCAGTTTCGTGCCAATATCTGAGTCTCTGAATGGACTTCCAGTTCACTCAGTGACATTGTCAACCCATTTTTTCTTTTGTCTACTTTTGCCTAAGGTGGCACTCCATAAGATGGTAGTGTAAAGATTGTTGGCTCTTATGACCTGGCCATGCAATTCAACTTTCTCTTCTTGACAGTGTATACATGGTCTTCCAATAAGCCATAAACTTGTAATATTATAATGAATTTTTTATTCTATTTAATTATGGAATCAAGTTATTTCAGATGGAAATAATTGGGGTTTAAAATTAGAAACTTGTGTACATTTGTGTCCATTCCTAGATAATCTTAGATTATGATTTCCCGTTGCAATTAAGAATGATTCTATGTAATTAAAATACTGTGATAACTTATTTGGTATACGTAAAGTTCCCTCAGTGACATTGTCAACCCATTTTTTCCTTTGTCTACTAAGTGGCACTCCATAAGATGGTAGTGTAAAGATTGTTGGCTCTTATGATCTGGCCATACCATTTCAACTTTCTCTTCTTGACACTGGATACGATGTCTTCCAATAAATCAGAAACATAAGCTCTGGGCATTTCTATTTTTGGCCTGATCTGGCGCTTGTGAAGGTAGAGAATAGCGGGAGAAGTCACTTACTTGCCGGAGCTTTACAAAGAGCTGGCCATTTTTGGTCTGATCTGGCTTTTGCTTTTGTTGATGGTTCTTAGTTTTCTGACTACTGATACGAGAGTCTTTCATAACATCACCCAGAAAGAAGAGCCATAGCTGAACATTTTTGTTAAGACAACACGCTACCACCTCTTATAAAACTAGAAATAAAAAACTAAGCGTCCTGGGTATGACGATAAATTACATCCGGCAGCAAGATCGGGAGGTTTCGAGGAGCAGGAAACCCTCTCTTAATTGCTATGGTTCCCAGGTCCATCCTGACCTGAGGTGGTAGTTATGGACAAAATAGTGGACCCGCAAAATGGGGCCAAAACATTATGAAATTATAAAAATACATTTTTATAGTACAAATATCCGCAATACATTTTTGAAAAAAATTACCAGAAAAACATTTTTTAAAAAAATTACCAGCAATACATTTGACTCTTGACAAAAGGCCTCTATGCAAAAATATATTAATGAAACCTGATCTATAAACTGATTTCTTATAATGACTACACATTCTATTCATCTGAACCAATCCCAAAAGTCTTTTCGGCATTAAAAAACCCATTTATGTTGTTATGCCTTAAAACAAAATAAGCCAAACGAGAATAAAAAAAAAAAAACTAATTCAGATTTCTGTCTTAAATTCTGTGCAGGTGAGGCCCATATAAAGGTGAGAGGTGTGCTACTAATCTAAAAATGGACAAAACAGATGCACAAGAAGTCATAAAGAAAGGTATGACACCTTAGGAAATCTATAAGGACATGTTGAAGACACACCTTGCTATGTGTCCCAGTGGCTTGCCAATATCCGGGTCTCTGTAAATGAGCTTCCAGTTCCTTCAGTGAATTTGTCACTCCATTTTCCCCTGTCTACTTCATTTTTTTTTTTGCCTAAGGTAGCACTCCATAGGATGGCAATGTAAAGATTGTTGGCTCTTATGAAATGACCATACCATTTCAACATTTTCTTCTTGACACTGGATACATGATCTTCCAATAAGCCATAAAATTTTAATATTATAATTTTCTTATTATTATTTGTTATAAATTTTATAAGACTTTTTAAACATAGTCATTTTCTTGTGAAACCATTATATTTTACTTGCAAGTTGATTAGCTTATAATAATAGTTTATTTTAATATCTTTTTTTATCATGTGTTGGACCCCAGATCTAGAAGCATAATGAAAGCACAGAGCTGCTTGTGATCTGAGTTATTTTTTGTTTCCAACAATGACAGGTTAAAAATGATTTCCTTATGAATAATAAATCAATGTCCAGATTTCTTTATTTTGAGGGAAAAATCATAGGTCAACTATTTTAATGCTAAAAATATAGTTAAAAAATGATCATTTTTTAGCATCTGAATGGCATCAATTTGTGATTTTTATTCCTAAATATTTTCTTATATAAAAGAAAAAATCATGAATATAAAAGTGGTTGTATCTTATTTTTTTTTTCTTTTAGCAACTGCGAAAATGTTATAGTGGAACACACCTATTCTATAGTTAATAGACTCTCCGACCTATAATAAGTAGGAGTAGTAATAGTAACGAGTCAGGGGTTCAGTGGGTCGGTCAGTCAGTCGATGCCGGACGACCGTTAGTCGAATACTAAAGTATCAGCGACCACAACTAGATTATTCTGCATCATTGCCTATTATATCAAGTTCCTAACGTTTTGTACGTCGAACCTATTTTAGGACCGACTTAGTACAAATACAAGGCTCCACTGTGAAAACCACTCCACAACAGAAAACTGCTACTTGAGATTATACACAGAATACCCTGCAATGAACATCTAAAAAAATATATTCCTCAAATCCTTCTCTTGATGTTCAAACTTTTAAAGATAACTTTAAACAGAAAATTTCTGTTTTATTTTATTTTAAAAAAAAATACGGTTGAATTAAAATGAAAATGTTGAATACTTTTGGCCAATATTCTAAAAAGAATGAATCCATTAATTTGAGTTTCAACTATAATTTCTACAAATGATTTAATAGTACCTGTCCCTTGATGGTTATAAAATGTTATAAATTTTATAAGGCTTTTTTAACATAGTCATTTTCTTGTGAAACCATTATATTTTACTTGCAAGTTGACCATTATTTTTTTTCTTATAGTAATATATTCTTCTACAGTTTTGATCTTTTCTCATCAAATATTTGACATGTTTTTGTCTTGTCCAGGTGGAGAATGAAGAAAATGTGCTGGTGTGTCTACGAATCATCATGGAACTTCATCGTCAATACAGACCCCAAATGAATGAGGAAGTAAGTCACTCTTCATTGTGGCTTTGAGAAATTAAATTTTGTTACATTCAAGCAACAAAAAGAAATTTCATCAAAAATATAAAAATTAAAGTCAATAGATGTGCAGGACAGATCTAATGATGGACATTAATCTTATGTTTAACAACCAGATATATGTGGCTTCCCCTGATTGGGTGTGGCCATTGGCTCACTGCGCAGCTGAGCACCTGACTGATTCTCTCCATGTATCCCAGTTTCGTGCCAATATCTGAGTCTCTGAATGGACTTCCAGTTCCTCAGTGACATTGTCAACCATTTTTTTCTTTTGTCTACTTTTGCCTAAGGTGGCACTCCATAAGATGGTAGTGTAAAGATTGTTGGCTCTTATGACCTGGCCATGCAATTCAACTTTCTCTTCTTGACAGTGTATACATGGTCTTCCAATAAGCCATAAACTTGTAATATTATAATGAATTTTTTTATTCTATTTAATTATGGAATCAAGTTATTTCAGATGGAAATAATTGGGGTTTAAAATTAGAAACTTGTGTACATTTGTGTCCATTCCTAGATAATTTTAGATTATGATTTCCCGTTGCAATTAAGAATGATTCTATGTAATTAAAATACTGTGATAACTAATTTGGTATACGTAAAGTTCCCTCAGTGACATTGTCAACCCATTTTTTCCTTTGTCTACTAAGTGGCACTCCATAAGATGGTAGTGTAAAGATTGTTGGCTCTTATGATATGGCCATAACATTTCAACTTTCTCTTCTTGACACTGGATATGAGGTCTTCCAATAAACCAGAAACATAAGCTCTGGTCATCTCTATTTTTGGCTTGAACTGGATCTTGTAAAGGTAGAAGATAGCATGAGTCACTTATTTGCTTGGGGCCCTACAGGAAGCCGGCCATTTTGCCTGCAGCTTGGTTTTCGTTAAGATAGCTCTCCGACTGAAGAAAAAATTCTGATAGAATATCTGCGACTTCGTTTGCATTCAATAATGTTGATCTTGTGGCCTGTTAGGAGCCAGAAAGAAAAACATGGAAAGAATAAGGTAGGTTGAACAAGTGTATTGAAATAACAGAATATATATACAATATATAAGAGTGTTATTAGTCAGCAGATAGAAGTGTCCGTTCGAACTGTCAGGTTACACTGCGTCACGACTGCCTCGCTTAGGACGTCTTACAGGTTAGTATTTATGAAGGAGGAAGAGTTCATTCTAATGTAGATAATTTATCATAACAGTTGACGAGTTCTTTTTAGGACAAATATATTCAATGTCCAGTGAGTGAGAGTAGCTCTGTGTAAAGCTTATTGGGAGCGAGTGACACCTGGATTTCGTTAAGATTGTTTGGAATATGAATCTAAATAGACATGAACTCTCGTAAACAATAATCTGAATGAAGGGGATATGCTTTCCTTGAATAGGGCAAAAAGAGACTTACTTACGATAGGTACACTATTCAATAAATAAAAATGGCGCGTCTATTACAAATTTCATCACGACCGGAGAGAATGTGGGGTCAGCTCGGCGATGAAGAAAAGGGCCTAGCTTTGTTTTTGATGTACTGAAAGTTTCGAGCCAGCTTTTTCCCTATTGAACTGTTAGAGCAAGATCAGAGGAGAGATCAGGTGTTGGGGTCTGGATATCTCTGTGCTCTGGTGCACCCTTACATTGTTCTATCATCTGTATAGATATTTACTAACGACCTAAAAATGCTCTCGGAGAGATCCTTGATATAAAACAGAAAGGGGGCAAGAACGCAGAGAGAGGCGTATGGAACGCCTGCAGTGACATCATGGGTTCAGAAACTAGGCAACTGACAAAGAGCTTCATGGACCTAACTGTCAGGAAAGACTTTCAGGGGCATTTATAAAGCTGGAGAGTTTGCGTAGCACCCCACACCCTGGTGCTACACCTTCCCTTTGAGATATCTAAGGTAGTACTGAGCATGACGATAAACTACGTCCGGCAGCAAGGACTCTGATCGGCAGACTTGAGGTTTTGAGGATTGTAGAAGTACATATTAATTGCTGTTGTTCCCAGGTCTACTCTGACCTGGGGTGGTAGCACCTGCTAGGGACCCAGCTATGGGCAAATAGTGAACACCCAAACAGTATAAAAATAAATTTTTATAGTAAAAATACCAGCAATACATTTTTATATAAAAAATTACCAACGATACATTTTATAGCAAAATGAATAACAATACATTTTATTTGTAATTGACGCTCTAAAACTAAGTCCAAAATATTTAGATTTCGGCATTAAATAATCAACAGAAGTGTTGATATGCCGCTAAACAAAATCAACCAACCCACAATACATATTTAAAGCAAAGTAATCATCAATACAATTTTATCTGTAGTTGAAGGCATACAATTGCGTTCAAAATTTATTTAGTTAAAGCCATATAATTGTGTTCAAAATATTTAGATTTCAGCATTAAATAACCCATAGAGGTGTTGATATGCCGCTAAACAAAATCAACCAACCCACAATACATATTTAAAGCAAAATAACCAACAATACAATTTTATCTGTAGTTGAAGGCATACAATTATATTCAAAATATATTTAGTTGAAGCCATAAAATTGTGTTCAAAATATTTAGATTTCGGAATTAAATAACCCATAGAAGTGTTGATATGCCGCTAAACAAAATCAACCAAGTAAACAACCAACATGACAAAACTCTTTCAGGGGATTGCTTTCTTTATTCAAACCGTATTCCAAAATATATCTTCAATAAGATACGTCCAAAAGGTACGTCCAAATAAACGCGTTAAAACGGTTTAAAATTGATTTACTATAATATATAGTATAATATTATATGTATCTAAACTATATTGACGAATCCTATATATATGTGTGTGTGTGTTATGAAATAGATTAAGCCCGACAATTATTTAATATATTTTTGTTTATAGGTTATTTTATAGATATAATTTATTTAAGTAAATGCTCTGTTTTTTAATTAAACGCTATTAATTACATTTACCGGGCTGAATGTTCAAGAAATTTCGTAGAAAATATGTGCTTCCCCGACAGGAATCGAACCTTTAACTCTTATGGAGAACCGTCATTTGATCTGGTTGATTAAAAACAGACTATTTACTTAAATAGATTATATCTATAACAATAGCGTCTAAACAGAAAATATATTAAATATATGTGTGTGTGTTTGTGTGTGTACAGAGAAAGAAAGAGAGAGACAGGGACAAACAGGTAGACATGGGAGAAGTAAGAAAAGTGGCGGCTACACTTGTGACCTTATTTAAGAACGGAATGACATGTCCCATAATATCACAAGTTGAAAGCAAACTACACATTGTTTTGCTGTCTCATCGTTCTTTTCTTTCGACCCAAATCTTAGAAATGGGAATTTTCTCTGACTTGTAAATCACAAGATCCTGTTTATTTCATGACGCAAAATTCTACCAACCTTAATTGTTAAGAAGCTTTTCTTTTCTATTTTCATTTTTGATTAACAAAGACAAAACAAAAAAACAAATTCCGTTTTTTTCTTTTTTCAAATTTAATCACTTCAAAATATGTCTCTTTAACAAGAATTTCTCAAACTATGACATGAAAGACGACAGCTTTGAAAACAGGGATGGTGTAAGTAAAAAAAAAATATATAATTATAATTAATATTAAAGACGTAAATATGAAAAACATGATATCAGCTTTCTTGAAACTGCAGCTGGTACGATGTAACACAATACTATCTGCTGCTAAACCAGTTCGTTTACCAGGTTGTTTTTTTCTTTTTTTTTAATCCTATCCACCCCATGCGAGACAGTGAAGCCACTAAGACAGCGAGAAGTGCGAGAAAAGAAACTGTTAGCATTTTATATATATATATATATATATATATATATATATATATATATAATATTAATGCTCTGTAAATTTACATTGAGCACAATTTTGTAAAAATAAAAATATCTATAAGAACACCGGATTATATATCTTATGTTCTTTCTTTTTTTATATATATATATATATATATATATATATATATTAAAAAAAAAAATTTATATATATATTTTATATATATATATATTTTAAAAGAAAAACAGATCACTAGATAGATAGATAGATAGATATGTATGTGTGTGTGTGTGTGTGTGTGTGAAATGAGAACGAATAGAATTCAAATCCGACGTTCGTAACATTCAATTTAAAAGAGGACTTAATACAAAATTACATCAAAATACATGTAAATACACAAATATATATATATATATATATATATATATATATATATATATATGGTATCAATTGACAATTGGAAAAAAATCTTACATTTTGCCGACGCGTTTCGTCTTCCGACTTTTTCAAGGCAATTGTTATTGTTGTTATAGTTACATTAAAAATCAAATTTAAAAAGATAGACGCTTCTGTCTAAGCCTTTTTTCTAGTTAATGTAAATTACTTTTATAGTAAGGGATTATTATTATTATTATTATTAAAAGTTCAAACCCAGTTAAGGCAGTGGAGAACTTTGAGAGGAAAAATTAACAGGAGATAACTGATAACTGACATCCATTAAACATGGCACGTGGAACTAGAACAGTCTACCCCAGTGAGCGAAATAAAGGGTTCAGTTCGACATTCCAATCACCTGAAGAAGGCCGGAGCGTACAACGGCCGAAACGTTTGATAAATACGGCGACAAAAGATGAGGACAATAGTTCGAATAATGTAAATAATGTACCTTAAAACTATATATTCTATCGCATATATATATATATATATATATATATATATATATATATATATTTAAAAAGAAAATTTATATATATATTTATATATATATATATATTTAAAAGAAAAACAGATCACTAGATAGATAGATAGGTAGATATGTATGTGTGTGTGTGTATGTGTGTGAAATGAGAACGAATAGAATTCAAATCCGAATTCAATTTAAAAGAGGACTTAATACAAAATTACATCAAAATACATGTAAATACACAAATGCAATTATATATATATATATATATATATATATATATATATATATATATGGTATCAATTGACAATTGGAAAAAATCTTACATTTTGCCGACGCGTTTCGTCTTCCGACTTTTTTCAAGGCAATTGTTATTGTTGTTATAGTTACATTAAAAATCCAAATTTAAAAAGATAGACGCTTCTGTCTAAGCCTTTTTTCTGGTTAATGTAAATTACTTTTATAGTAAGGGATTATTATTATTATTATTATTATTTTGTGTGTGTTTTTGTGTGTGTGCGTGTGTCCTTTGTGTCCTCAAGGAGTTCAATACCCGGTTAAGGCAGTGGAGAACTTTGAGAGGAAAAATTAACAGGAGATAACTGATAACTGACATCCATTAAACATGGCACGTGGAACTAGAACAGTCTACCCCAGTGAGCGAAATAAAGGGTTCAGTTCGACATTCCAATCACCTGAAGAAGGCCGGAGCGTACAACGGCCGAAACGTTGTGATAAATACGGCGACAAAGATGAGGACAATAGTTCGAATAATGTAAATAATGTACCTTAAAACTATATATTCTATCGCATATATATATATATATATATATATATATATATATATATATATATATATATATATATATATATATGTGTGTGTGTGTGTGTGTGTGTGTGTGTGTTTGTGTGTGTGTGTGGTTTATTTTTCAGAAGTGGATCTTTTTATGCATATTTGGGTTTGATTATTTTGTGTGGAGAGAATATTAAAAAGAATAGAAATTAAGACAGAAGATAACCATTGACATTGCATTTAAATATCTGAAGATTAAAATTGTCTGGAAAACCAAAAAGCCAGAAGAGAGTTCTACAAGCGAGAAGTACGAGAAAAGAAACTGTTAGTATATATATATATATATATATATATATATATATATATATATATTCATGTTTCATGTAAGCCTTAATAATAAAAAAATGAAAAGCTAATACTTAATATTAACTGTCAACACGGGCACAATGTGCTGTGTTCGGAAAATAAAACATCTCTATAACACTAAAAACATACACACAACCTCCGCACCCAATTATATTGAAAAATAAAATATATAATAATGGCTAGAAGTATAGCCGAAAGCGCTCGGAATGACAGAACATTTGAACAGTTTCTACACACTTTGTGTCCAGAAATCAAGACACTTGTTCGAACACAAGAAAAATTAAATAAAAGTTTAATCACACTTGTCGTTTTTTAATGAAGCATGCATAAATGAAGGATTGCTACCTAAATACACAAATATATATATATATATATATATATATATATATATATATATATATATATATATATAGTACAAGTAATAAATCTGTTGGTATATAATCCTAGTGGATCCTAGTTATATCAAATATTAAAACTCATCCATAAAAAGAGCTCAATGTATTTAATATAACAGAGCAAATAAATTACACAACAAAATCCCAAATTACCTCATATATGGGGACATATATATATATATATATATATATATATATATATATATATATATATATATATATATATTTCAACCAACGAGAAGTACGTTCGTCTTATTCAACCCCGATATATAGACTGTGTTTATGTCGGAATTAGAAATGTAAAATTAAAATTTGACAGCAGTCCAAAAATTGATACAGAATTTATCCATTTTGATGTTTCTGTCAGGCGAAATACCCGAGTCGTTGGTAAGTGAAGGGTTGAAGGGATTAGCCTTGAAAGGAAGAGGTTTTATAAACTTTACCCGGACATTAACCTTATGACATTAAATTGGGATTATATGAGGTGTTAAATTGGAACTAAAAGAGGGTCGAAAAGGGAGTTTTATATATAAGAAAATTAATTATATAAATAAAAAAAGTTAGGTTTCTACTCAAAAAGTAACAAATTATACTTAAAACTGAGATATATTAAAAAGATTAACAATAAATCAAATTTACATAATTTATATTAAATTTAAGTAAGAATGTAATTAAAAAAAATTATATTAAAGAATAAAAAAAATTAAGATAAAATAAATTATCCATTTTTAACTTTAAAGATAAGTTAAATCAATTTATATTAAAAAACATATCAAGTTATATTAAAAAACAAAACAATAATATATATATATATATGGCCTGGCGATTGCATAAAGCATGAAACAGACTGTCGCCTCTAAGTGTTGACTTCTATGTTCACTTTTATATTTACACACGCTCTATCTCTGATATCGAGCAATTTATCCCATAAATATAGCACACTTTAAGACTATATTTCTTCATAGATAGATAGATAGATAGATAAAGATGTGTAAATGATAAAAGGGCCTTAATAGAATAGGGGACAATTATAAGATATAATTAAAATGGTGAAGAAATGGAAATATTGAAATTACAAATAGTTCCGCGTTCAACATTTGAAGAATTGGAGAATTAAAAAGTAATAAAGTAAAATCTATATTATAGAAGTTTAAATCTGCCTCTATGTCGACATTTTAATACTAATTCATTCCTTTGATTTAATAGTTTCCTTTGATTATTTTAATCATTTACACTATTTAAATTGTTCGAACTGCTGTCCTCATCTTCGTTGTCATATTCACGACGTTTCGACCGTTGTACGCTCCGGCCTTCTTCAAGTGGTTGGAATATCGAACTGAACTTTTTATTTTATCCATGTCCAAGTCACCGACTCTACGGAGTCATTTTTCTTTCTGCCACAACAAATTATCACACTTTGGAGCTTTTATTAGTGCTTATTATTGATTAGAGTTTTACTATTTTAGAACAATGCGTGTGCACTCGTAATTGTCGCCACAAGCGACAACAAACATGGCGGATAGTAGGTACTGGGAATTGACAGTTCGTCTGAAATTAACGGTAGTCCTATCGTGCTGACTGTTTTGTCTCAATAGTACATAAATAAGGCCTGTATTTTTGGTTTACATATGAAGCGTTAATATCGGCCTGTATAACGTGACTGGGGTTGGGATGAGGACGCTTTACATAAGGAATCCTATATTTTAGAAACTATACAGTACTGATATCATCACGGAAAAGAAATTATAAAACCTTCTACAGAAGGTTGTGAAGGAGAGTGAGAAGAAGGGACTAAGCAAAATTTACCAGAAGACAGAATGCATGGTCATCAGCAAAAAGATGAACCCAAAATGCGATTTACAGGAGACTCGAGGCAGCGGAGATGTGGTTCTACAGAAGGATGCTGAGGATATCATGCACCGAGCGTGTGAGCAACGATGAGGTCTTGGGAGGCTACAAACAAGGAGGAAGCTTATACTTAACATCAAGAAGAGGCAGATGAAATTTCTGGGACACGTAATGAGAAAAGAGGGCTTGGAGAATCTGATACTCTCAGGTCGAATAAAAGAAAAGAGAGACCAGGGAAAGCAACGCATGACATACCTGGCGGGCTTAAGCTTAACGTCTGGGGTGAGGTGGCAGAGGGACGAAACTTACTGAGAGTGACAAGGGATAGAAGGAGGTGGAGAGCCATGATCGTCTACGTCCTGAAAGGACACGGCACATAAAAAGAAAGAAGTATTTATGAGGGAAATAAGAAGAAAAAAAACAGCAAGTGAAAGAGTTTCTGAGAAAGCCGGAACTTTGTTCACGTTGTCGTTAAGATCTTTCTCCTTAAAATATAAATTAGTTTATTTTTCTTTCAGAAGATTTTTAACCGTTTTTGAATTTACTAACGGTTTTTAGCAAATAAAACAATGTTTCCTGTTCGCTGCATCCGTCTTAAAATACATCTCCACACCCCAACAACTCTCCCAACGAAGGAGCACACACACACGCAAGCACACATATTCACACGCACGCACGCACGCACGCACGCAAGCACACATATTCACACACACGCACGCACGCACGCATGCACACACGCACGCACGCATATTCACACACACGCACACACGCACGCACGCACGCACACACACACACAAGCACACACACGCACGCACGCACACACACACACGCGCACACACATATACACACACGCGCACACACACACACACACACACACACACACACACACACACACACACACACGCACGCACACACATACGTACACACGCAAGCACACATATACACACACACGCACACATACACGCCCTTACACACACACGCACGCACACACATACGCACACACGCAAGCACACATATATACACACACACGCACACACATACACACACACACTTGCACACAAGCACACACACAGACGCACGCACACACATTGGGTGAATTTTTGATATTTCTTAAATTAACCTGCTAATGTATACAGAAGTTTCAAACAATTTTCAATATTTGAAACTATAAAATAGGTGCCTAAAAAAACAAAAACAAGAAGCGTTACTTCAGACTTAAAATAGGTATTTCTAAAGATTCGCTAAAAATAGAACCTACCATAATGAAAAAAAAGGACCCACACAAAAACCAAGTTTTATCGTCAAAATCTTTATGTCATTATTATGAGGCAAAAGCAAAGAATTTTTTCATTATTAACTTTTCTTCGTTCATCCTTTTTAGAACGTTCGAAATTTTAGTTAAAATTCTTGTTTTGGTGGAGTATAAAATAACATAATAAATTTTAGCGTCTTTTTTGCAGTGAATTTGGAAATTCTTGCAAATTTCAAATAATCGTCGGATTTTAATGAAACTTTCAGGACTTATAATTAGTTTAGAAATGTATGTATATTGGTATCTAGAGTCATATTTTCCAAACATGGTCAGCATATTCTGACCGTGTTCATAGTTGATGTCCTTGAGAGTTGGCACTTTTTTAAAAATTAATAATGCTTCCATTATTTTTGCCTTTTTGCGTGTGGATGTGTCCAGTGTATTATCAACAAGTATGTTGCAGTTGAAGTTAAAGAGGTCCCCAAATACACACTCATATACGAGGTGCGATGGATAAATTCTCGTCTAAATTACGCGAAAATGAAAATAACACTGACATCTCATTTTAAGAGATATATTTACCAAAATTGCACAAAAATATCTTGAAATACTAAAAAGTAAATTTATTCAATAAAATCGCCATTGGCTTCAATCACAGCCTCCACACGACTTCGGGATCTCCTGTAACTCTTCTGGACGGTCTCCTTGTTAAAGTTGGTGAAGGCTGTCCTAATCCTTGCCTTCAATTCATTTTTAGTATTACAAGAGGTTTTGTTTGGTCACTCGCTCAACTGTTCCCCACACATAATAATCAAGGGGGTTGCAGTTTGGGGGCTTAAGTGGCCAGATATAAGGGGTGAAGACTGGTTTCTCCCGCAAGTGTGGCATGGTGTAGAGACCTGTTGTCGGACATATGACCTTCCAGTAGCCATCCTCTTGACTCAGGGTAGCACTACCTCCTCAAGACACTTGAATCAGGGCTCCATGTTGAGTCTGAGGCCCTGTGGGAAAGTGAATGGCAGCATAACGTCGCCATAAATAGTAATCACTCCAAACAACCATCATGCTGACTGAATATTTCATCCAACTCTTTCCGAATCTTCTGCACTCTCCTCAGATTGACATCCAAACACTCTGAAATGTTCCTATTGGACCTTCCGGTGCGAATGCCAAGCAGTACAGCACGTCGTTTCCAAATTTCTGGCGGACTAAATTGCGTCATGATGCTTTTTTTCTCATAGACCGTACCCAACTGACCCGACTATACTGTGCAGTCGACAAAATCACAAATAAATAACGCGCATGCGCGAAATTAAAAATGTAAAAAGATAACAATTTATCCATTGCACCCTCTGTGTGTTTGCGTATATATATTAAAAAAAATATTAATAAATAAAAACAGACCACTTTAAGGTTCCGTGTAATAAATTATTTCACCACAGCCCTTTTAAAGGACTGCGGATCATCAGACTTTACTTCCAAAGGTTGATAAAAAAAATGAAAAGAAATTTACACATTTTTGACGGGCCGTATTAAACATATGTAAATTAACGAAGTGGGGAAGTGAGGGGGGAGAGAGAAGACATGAGTGAGTCAGATGTAATTTAAAATTTCTATTCTTTTATACCCATACGGATTACCTAGTTTTTCATAAACTAACAATATATATATATATATATATATATATATATATATATATTAAAAAGAAGAGAGGTGCCGCAAACGTTTTTGGTTGTAATATGGATTTATTTAGAAAAAATATTATGCTTTGTCAAAGCATAATATTGAGGTTATAATATGGATTTATTTAGAAAAAAATATTATGCTTTGTCAAAGCATAATATTTTTTCTAAATAAATCCATATTACAAAAAAAAAACGTTTGCGGCACCTCTCTTCTTTTTAATATACATACTTTTCTCTCGTTGGAACCACTACAACATATTTCTTTTTTATATATATATATATATATATATATATATATATATATATATATATATATATATATATATATGCTTGAACCAGTTTCTAATGCTCTGGACTAACGGCTTGGTGATAGTAGTCGTAGCTCGTGGAGGCACAGTCCTATGGGTAAAAGAGAATCTCGGATAAGTTCCATCACGGAATATGTGATCATGTGGCGCTATATCGAGTCTAATTCACTACCTCACCGTCACCGAGTCCCGTTGGTACAGTTGGCATGTCGTTCGCCTGATAACGTAACTGTCCGAGTTTCAATTCTCGGTAGTGGATGCGCACTGCTGATAAGCCCCAAATATAGGACGAAACGGCCGTCCAGTGCTTTCCGCATTCTGTTGGGGTTTCTTCTAGACTCGATGAATTACTTAAATATACATTAGAATTGTACATTTTGTTTCGGCGTCTCTTCAGATATTTAACAATGATGATAATTACCATCATTGTTAATTACCTGATTTATTTAAACGTCGAAACAAAATGCACAATATTGTAGTAATTGCTTACATTTTGTAATGTAACAGTGTATAATAAATATTTATTGCTCTACTCTTGTACTGAGTCCTGTTTTAAATTAATGTCATGAACGTTGTAATTTCATTCTTCGTTCTTTTACATTTGTATATATATATATATATATATATATATATATATATATATGAAGAAAAATATACGGAAAAAACAAACAAAAATTCTAATATGCAATTATGCTGTTTTAATGTTAATATAATGCCAACGTCGGACGTTTCGGTCTAATAGACCATCTTCAGGACATATTCATAAAACATAATTAACATTAGACCATATACAATTCAACATAAAAAAAGATAATTGAATATGGTCTATTTTTGTTTGTTTTTTTCCGTATATTTTTATTCATACTGTCGGATGTATAATATTTTTTTTATTTATCTTATATATATATATATATATATATATTTGCTTATATATATATATATATATATATATATATATATATATATAAAAACTAAACAACACAGACAGAATTAATATATATAACCCCATAGATCAACCGCCACCCCCCATATTTCTCTCTCACACATCCCTTCATAATTGCTACA
The DNA here is from genome assembly GCA_903632075.3 of Acanthosepion pharaonis. Lineage (NCBI taxonomy): Eukaryota > Metazoa > Mollusca > Cephalopoda > Sepiida > Sepiidae > Acanthosepion > Acanthosepion pharaonis. Next base: position 102,838 of record CAHIKZ030004535.1, read on the forward strand.
TACAAGATAACATCACTCATAAAAGGCTTAAGCTGACTCCTCTAACCCCTCTGAACCTCATCCACACTAGACAGGCATGCATGGAGAGGTTATGAGGTCTCCCACATACACACACTCACAAATATATACATATACACATACACACATCACACACTCCCAAAACAAAAAAACTAAAAGATAACACGTACATCCCCTTCCCAGCAAGCAATAAAGCTGTCAAAATAACTAAAGAGGTAAATCTGAAACTCATGAACCATCCAGCCTCTCCTTAAAAGAACTTAAAAAAAGCCTTTGACCAATACAAGGACTAACAAAAAAATTAACGATAAAAAAAATGAAAACTACAGGCAAAGTTCACTTTCTTCAGAGACAGTCATTCACTGCTACTAACAGGAGACTAGTCGAGGAACCTAATTTTAAAAAAATAAAACAAAAAATATTAATACACAACCCAGCGTGTCTGAAATTTCAATTTTGAACATTTTTGTGTCACTACGACACAAAAAAGAGAATGTCTAACATCGAAAAACATAAGGAAAATTAATTCATTTTAATAATATGTGGAAATATCATTCTTTGACTCGAAACACACGTCGCAAAATTATGGAAAATAAAGCATAATATATATTTAAAAAAAATTCACATTACAATGTTTACGGTTTGTTTTTACGTTTTAATATCTATCTATCTATCTATCTCTCTCTATCTCTCTCTCTCTCTCTCTCTCTATATATATATATATATATATATATATATATATATATATATTGTGTGTGTGTATAAAGGTATCATTTTTTCATTAATGCATGTTTCATTAAATAATATAGACAAGTTTTGTCTATTTTAAGCAAATTCCTTTCATATCGTCTGATAAGGTTAATAACATTATCATTGAAAGACGAAAGAAAATCACCATATTGATACATGTTTATATATATATATATAATCAACCTCAATCCCTTCGTATTCAATAAGAAATGTTTTCCAGACGGCCGTTGCTCTGTAGGATAGACGCCTGATAGGATACTTCCCCCACCATTACGACCCTAACCTCTAGACTAAACCGCTATATATCCTACATATCTTCATCTTCTTACCGCCTCTTCTTCCGTCTTTTTTTAACGCCATTCAATAATCCACTACCTTGAGTGGCTCACAGGTCTTATATTTCTTGAACAATGACGTAAAAACAGTTCAAATTCATTTTAATTTTCTCTACCAAAAATTTGTTATTTTATGAATTTTCATTAGCTTCCTTCGGTTTTAACCTTCTTAAAGTGTATCAAATGTATATAAAGGGTACATTCTTTTCTTTTTATGTGCCATGTCCTTTCAGGACGTAGGCGATCATGGCTCTCCACTTTTCCCTATCTCTTGTGGCTCTCAATAAGTTTCGTTCTTCTGCCACCTCCCCCAGACCACCTTCAGACATCCACTTGCTTAAGCTCGCCAGGTATGTCAAGCATTGCTTTCCATTGTCTCTTTTTCCCTCTATTCAACCTGTGAGTATCAGATTCTCCAAGCCTTCCTTTCTCATTACGTGTCTAAGAAATTGCATCTGCCTCTTGTTTGCATTCTCTCCAAGACATCATCGTTGCTCACTCACACGGTCGACGATATCCTCAGCATCCTTCTGCAGAACCACATCTCCGTTGCCTCGAGTTCTTCATCTTTCAGGTGATCGTCCAACATTCGCTGCCGTATAGGAGGACAGTTGTCACATAGCAGCTCAGTACTCTTTTCTTTTCTTTGTCACTAAAGTGTACATGATGTAACTAAAGGACATATGATGTACCTGAAGGGTGTATGACATACCTAAAGAATATATGATGTATTTGACAGGAGTCATAACTCTGTTAGAGGAGTCGTAAAGGAGCAAGAATTACATAGAGAGAGAAAGAAAAGGGGGTTGAGAAAGAAAGAAAGAAAAAGAAAGAAAGAAAGAAGGTATGAAGAGAGGCAAAGAGAAAAAGAAAGAAAGAAAAAGGAAAGAGAGAGAGAGAGAGAAAAAGAAAGAGCGGACGAGTAGAAGAAAGAAAGAAAGAAAGAAAGAAAGAAAGAAAATATGAAGAGAGACAGAGAGAAAAAGAAAGAAAGAGAAAATGAAGGAGAGAGAGAAAAAAGAAAGAGCGGAAGAGTAAGTAGGAGAAAGAAAGAAAGAAAGAAAGAAAGAAAGAAAGAAAGAAAGAAAGAAAGAAAGAAAGAAGAGAGACAGAGAGAAAAAAAAGAAAGAAAAAATGAAAGAGAGAGAGAAAAAGAAAGAGCGGAGGAGTAGAAAGAAAGAAAGAAAGAAAGAAAGAAAGAAAGAAAGAAAGAAAAGGATGAGAGAAACGAATAAAGAGGAAGGTGAAAATAAGACGTAACGTAAGAAAGAAAGAAAGAAAGAAAGAGCGCGAAAAAGACTGTGAACGAGAAAGAGAGTAAACGAGAAAGTAAGAACAAGAAAGAAAGAATGAAAGAAAGAAAGAAAGAAAGAAGAAAGAGAGATAAATAGTTGGAAAGAAAGAAAGAAAGGTGTAAAAATAGAAAGGAGGAGAGAAATAAAAAGAAAAAAGGAGAAAAACAGAGATAGATAGAAATAAACAGAGAAAGAAAGATTAAGAAATAGGGAGATAAAGAAAAATAAAGAGAAAGGAAGAATAAGAGAGAGCGAAAGAGAGATAGATATATATAGAGAGAACGAAATAACGCGAGAGAGAGAAAGAAAGAAAGGGAAAGAGTGAAAGAAAGATAGAGAAAAAGTGTGTATGTGTGTGTGAGAGAGAGAGAGAGAAAGAGAAAGAGAGAGAGAGAAAGAGAAAGAAAGAGAGAGAGAGAGAGAGAGAGAGATCAAAGCCGAATATAATTGTTTAAGATTTACAATGAGAAAGAAAGAAGCCTAAACGTAGATCTCAAAGTAAACGCTGCGAATCTTCTCCTTTCATGGATTGGATAATTGACTTGTGTCGCTAGATCCGGTTCATAAGAACAATGAAATATCTAAACGAATTCAATATTTACACGCCTATTTCTGTTTAATTTATGTACGTGCGTAAGGTTATGCGTGATTGGTGTAATGATTAGCAACTTAGCAATTCCAGTCCGAATCTCGACCCACTTCGTTACATTCGCTAAGGTGCAAATACCTTTGGGAAAATTATGAAACCATCTCCCCCACCATCACTTCACAGTTATGGGTTAAATTACACAAAAGACTGGGTTCCATAGTCTTGGTTTGCAAACATTCTTAGACAGGGGTTCTTAACCAGGGTCACTCGCACTTCCTAGGGGGTGCGGTATCGCTTTTTAGCGGGTGCGAGATACAGAATCATCAGGTTTGATTTATTAAGGAAACATTAGAGTAATGTTTGGGGATCTGACATAAAAGTTTCCATTGTCGAATATAATGATGATGACAGCGACATCAAGGATGATCTGAGAAACAATCGTGAGATTGAAATGGCGTTCACCGATGAACGCCTGGAGAAATTCTGGGCTTCTCACTTGGAAATGTATCCTGTACTGGCAAAAAAAAAAGTTCTCATGGTGTTGGTGCATTCCACGAGTATATACCTGTGCGAAACTGGATTTTCCAGTCTGCTTCACATCAAAACCAAGAGAAGAAATCTCTTGGATCCTCAACCCGACATGTTATTAGCACTCAACACAAAGATATCAAGGTTTGATTTCATCATCAACAGAAAACAAGAGCAACAAAATCACCGAGAATCATTTACAACGCACCATGCACAATACAAGCACAGGTTACCGTCATTTTATTTTTTGGCTAATACGAAATTAATCTGGAATTTTTGTAAAAAAATTGTTTTGGTGTCAGTTATGGGAATAAAGATTAAAGAAACAAAGGTTTTACTTATTTACACACAAGATCAACATTGTTTTTTCATCAATCCTGGAAGGGAACGGGTTCGTGGTTTGGAAGGGGTGCGGACAAGAAAAAAGGTTGAGAATCACTGGTCTAAGAGAAGGAGGCTCGATAAAATCACCTAATCCCCAAAGAGGCTGGATGTTATTTTGTTAAAGTTGATCGTGGAATTTCTACGAATATTTTATTGTCGTAGAACTCGCCATGAGCTTATTCAATCATTAAATGAAGAATTAAGATTCATGAGAAAATTCAAATAAGAAAACAGTGAAATGAACACGGGTCTTTCTAGTTTTGTTAAGGTTGTTAAGCTCAAATATTTAACGATGCGATAGGAGAATTTCTACGGATATTTTATTGTCGTAGAACTCGCCATGAGCTTATTCAATCATTAACTGAATAATTAAGATTCATGAAAAAATTCAAATAGAAAAATCCTGAAAATTTAATTGATGAAAACTAATTATTATTATTTGTGTGAAAATCCCAGCAAAATATTTCAACTCTTCTGTTAGGTTTCCTTGCTTTTTCTACAGGATTTTCAGGTAATAGAAACAAAGAAAAGACTGCTGAACTGCAATGAAATTTCATTCCTCTTATATGCCCTTGAATTCTGGACAATTTCCTCACAGACGAAGAAGAGACTTGAAGTGACAGAAACAAAGAAAAGACTACTGAACTGCTTTGTAATGCCAGTGACTTGAGGCTAGAGAGAGGTGTTTCTACAGGATGCTGCTGAGAATACCTGGAGTGGAACATGTGAGCAATAAGGAAGTTGTAAAGAAAATGGAAACAAAA
>CAHIKZ030004535.1:112500-202500 GCA_903632075.3 Acanthosepion pharaonis
AAACCCATAAAATTGTTACAGGTCCGATCTCCGTAACCGGGACTGGTTAGTGTTCATACAAATTATTATTATTATTATTATTATTATTATTATTATTATTATTATTATTTTCTTTGATTTCTGGTGTGTACTCATTTCTTTCCGGGTCCCGCCTAGGGACCTAAGGTTAGAAATGGCATCATGATACTTTCCCAAAAAAAAAAAAAAAAAAAATATTACATAGATAAAGCCCTTCGTAAAGTGTAGGCTATACTTGTCAGAACAATTTTTTGTATCTCCTTGAGGCATGGACTTCCAGGAATCCCTTCAATTAGTCTAGTGAAATCTTTTCCAACCAGTCCTAGGGCTCCAACTGCAACAGGGATTGTTGATGTTCCCATATGCCACATTTTTGAGATTTCTATTTCAAGGTCCTTGTATTTTGACAGCTTTTTGAATATCTTCAAAGATACATTGCAGTCAGCAGGGACTGCCATATCAATAAGGAGGCACCGTTTTTGTTTGTGGTCTTTAATAACAATATCTGGGCGGTTGGCTTTGATTGTTCTGTCAGTGTGTATTGTGTAGTCCCATAGAATTGTAACAGGTCCTATCTCCGTAACCGGGTATTATTATTATTATTATTATTGTTATATGTCCTTTGGTTTCTGGTATATAGTCATCTCTTTTCGGGTCCCAACCGGAGACCTAAGGTCAAAAATGACATCGTGACATTTTCCTCTGAGTAGTTTTGACAAAAATCTCACATATTTTACATAGATAAATCCATTCGCAAGGTGTGGGGCTTTACTTGTGAGAACATTTTTTTTTGTATTTCTTTAAGGCATGGGCTACCAGAGATTCTTTCAATGCGTCTATTGGAATCTTTTCCAATCAATCCGAGGGCTCCAACTACAACTAGAATTGTTAATGTCCTCATGTGTCACATTTTTGAGATTTCGATTTGATAGTCCTTGTATTTTGATATTTTTTGAAGATCTTCAAAGATACATTGCAGTTTTCAGGGACTGCCAGGTCAATAAGGAGGGACCTTTTTTGTCTTTGCGGTCACAAATTACGATGACAAAATATGTCTCCATATTGACATTGCAATAGTGAGGGACATATTTTTCATTATCATCATGATTATTATTATTACTATTATTATTATTATTATCAGAATACATCGGCCGATCTTATTTTTGTAGGGTGGACGGGCCCTACTAAAATATTTTATTTTTAGTTTGCATGTTTTGTTATATCTTAGTTTCGTTTTTTGGGTTCATCCTCTCGTTCCATATATTTACATTTTTATATATTTTGCGAAAAAATGATTAAAAAAATCCATAAATGCCAGGAAACATTGAAGTGATGAATTCCTTATGACAAATATTTCAATTATCTTTTTATTGAATGCCTTTTATACTTTTTTTTTCTTTCAAGGTGAAAACCGTGTTGTGTACTGCCTACCCAATCAAAGCCAAACAATACATCAGTAAGTATTTTCAAATAAATCTTCTTTTTGTATTTGCCGTGTCTCTTCAGGATGTAGGCGATTATGGCCTTTCATTTGTTTCTGTCATTTATAACTCTTAATAAGTTTTGTCTTCTTTTTTATTTCGCCAAACCCTGTTTTGCCATCCATTTACTCAAGCCCGTCAAAAATGTTACGTCATTCAGTCATATAGTAGGACTCATATTACGTAACAGTTCAGTACGCTTTTCTTTGTTTCTGTTGCTTCAAGTCTCTTCTTCATCTGTGAGGAGATTGTCCAGCATTCACAGCCATATAGAGGACTGATATTATGTAAAAGTTCAGTAATCCAACGGAACTTTCTCTTCGTACTCTGCTTAGCTTTTGGAATGCGTCTTTAGCCACCCAAATACGTCTTCGGATCTCAGTGTCACATTTTCCGTTTTCTGTTAGAATACGTCCTAGATATTTACATTTCTGTACTTGTTTGGTGTAAGAATCCCTGACATGTAATTTGCATTTTGGGCTCATCTTTTTGCTGATGACAATTCATTCTTTCTTCTTGTAGTTTATGCTTAGTCCCTTCTTCTCGCTCCTCCTTCGCTACCTTCTGTAGGAGATTTTGTAGTTTTCTTTTCGTGTCTGCTATCAACACTGTGTAAATATGGAGTCAGAAACTGGATATTAAAATAGACAACCTCTGTCCCCAAAATGTTCGTCGCATTTAATATGTGAGGTGTGTATTCAAATGCAACAAGTATGACGGAACAAAGGTAGCAACGAGAGAATTTTGTTTTTATGAATGAAAAGCAAACAAAAAAAAAAAAAAAAATACAAAAAAACAAGAGAATTTAAAGAAAAGTGAATGGTTTTTTATTTCATTTTATTTTTTTAATTTAATTTTGTATTTTAATTTATTCTTTTATTTATTTGTTTTTTCTTTCCTTATTATTATTTTATATTTTTTTTATTTTTTATTTTATCTATCTATCTATCTATCTATCTATCTATCTATCTATCTATCTATATCTGTTCTATCTATCTATCTATCTATCTATCTATCTATCTATCTATCACAGTCTGTCACATTCATCTATCTATCTATCTATCTATCTATCTATCTATCTATCTATCTATATCTATCACAGTCTGTTCATATCTATCTATCTATCTATCTATCTATCTATCTATCTATCTATCTATCTATCTATCTATCACAGTCTGTTCATATCAATCGATCTATTTATCTATCTCAGCATGTGAGAAATCATATTATAGCCAGCGATCCACGTGTTTTTTAACAGATATTAAAATGTTATCTAATAATAATAATAATAATAATAATGAAAATAATAATACAACAATTTCCGAAATTCTTGAAATGCTTCAAAGTGTCTCTGATATTTTTTCCTTTTAGAATTGTTCTATCCGTTGCATCGCATGAAAACAGTTCGTCACATCAGCACAGCATTTTGCGAAATTCCATATTCCAATGAAAAATATTGGTAAGTATGAAGTCTAACTCTAATATCCTTTCAGCAGATCTGCTCCTTCGTGGCCGCCAAAAAATTTGGTCCCAAAAGGACGTTTTTTTCCGTTGACGCCGCTATTATTTTAACTACCTTCACTCCTCGGCAATGTTTATTATTATAAAAAGTGATAATTAGAATTGGAATAAAACCTAAACATATGAGAATTTACAAATCAAATCACCAAAATAATTTGTCTACTAATTTGTTTTATTAATTTGCCTTTTAGGGAATGTCCCACTCCAGACCTTACTTGTCAAACTTCGACAATAAGCCTCTGGGCTATGGCTAAGGATGGTCCAGCTTGGTATCTGCCTGAAGGTTCGAATCTTTTATTTTAAAACAATTTCAAGGAAATATGTACGCATGTAATTTTTCTGTTTTAGTCTATGGCATTTTACCTGCAGAATTTGGTTAATGTGTGGCCTTTCAGACCAGAAAATAGTTGTAAACAGTGTTCCTTTAAAAGACTATTTATTTTCCTTTAAAAAAATAAATATGACAAAGGATGTTATTTTACTACAAACAGAAAAAATCTTTTTGAAAAAAACAAATTCAAATTTTCACGAAATACAAAATAAAACTTAATTTAAGAAAAAAAGATTTCAGAAAATCAATCCATTTTACTATCAAGTCTCCTGAAGAGTGAATACGATTACGTTAAACTCACAATGGAGGAAATCTTAATTGATCAGGTTTTAATAATAATATATATATATATATATATATATATATATATATATATATATATATATATATAAAAGTGAACATTGAAGAGACAGGCTGTTTCATGCTAGACGCAATCGTCAGCCGCGTCTAGCATGAAACAGCCTGTCGCCTCTGAGTGTTGACTTCAATGTTCACATTTATATTTATATTTACATACGCTCTATCTCTGATATTGGGCACTTTATCTCGGAAATATACCACACTTTAAAACTATATTTCTTTTTATATATATATATATATATATATATATATATATATATATATATATTATAATAAAAAGAAAGAACAGTAATATATAATCCGGTGTTCTTATTGATATTCTTATTTTTTACAAAACAGTGGTCAATGTAAATTTACAGACCATAAATATCATAAATTAACTGATTTAAAATTATTTGAAATCTGTTAATTTATAATATTTATATATATATATATATATATATATATATATATATATATATATATATATATATATATATATATATAGATAACTAGACTCGTTTCGAAAAAACCTCGAATTTTTGATTTGCTAATCAAATCAATCTCGAGGAAAAAAAGGTTTTAAAAAAAAGAGCTACAAACATGAACTTCTGCCGACAAAAAATCCACAGATGCAGGATATATATATATATATATATATATATATATATATATATATATATATATATATATATATATATATATATATATATATATATATATATATATATATATATATATATATATATATATATATATATATATATATATATATATATATATATATATATATATATATATATATATATATATATATATATATATAGTATATTTTGATTCAATCAAGTTTGGTTAAATAATTTAGACATTTTTTAACATTTTAACTGTTCGTTTTACTGAGTTATTTAGCGTTCTAGATTTCAAAGTAAAAAGTTCACGTGTTTTTCTTCCACACTGTAAGGGAGGTAACTTTTTTATTTTAATTATATCATTGTTTTATATATATATATATATAATATGGGAAAATATATAGAAAATATGAAGGAACTGGTTAGGTAAATAATCCAAAGTCCCTTAGTATTTTAGTTATTATTTTAAAAAATAGTGCTCGATACAAAAGTAGAGCATAAATATAATTATTTATTTAAAATATGATTCCAAATCGCGACATAAAAGTCCCATGTTTCAAAACAAGTTTGAAAACTTCAAAATAATTATTGAAGATGGAATTGAGTTAATTTTAACTCAATTCCATTTAAATAATTATATTGAAGTTTTTCGGCTCTTGTTTTGAAACATGGGATTTTTTATGTCGCGATTTGGAATCATATTTTTAAATATATATATATATATATATATATATATATATATTACTAATATATTTTTGTATGAATGATTCATTGTAATATATATATATATATATATATATATATATATATATATATATATATATATATATATAATAATGTGTGTATATGATTGAAGTTAAACCGGATGAAATAAAAAGACAACACTTGGAGGGGAGCGTTAAAAACCTTGTTTTTCATTGGCTGATGTTGACTGACATATGGTAATAAGAACTTTCGAAATCCGAACAAAGTCGGAATGCTTCTTGCAATGTTGCTGTGCGTAACACGACGCTTTCAAGGAGGCGGCCAGACTCGTTTTGAATCAGGTCGGGTTGGCTGTTCGAGCCGATATCATGCAAAACCCGAAATCGGCGATGAGGACAGTGTTTCACTGATGAACACTCATGCACCCATGATTAATCTAAAACCTACTATGCCAATTTTTATATATATATATATATATATATATATATATATATATATATATATATATATATATGATAATAATATTATAATGTAATATAATAGATAAATTAAAATAAAAAGTTACTTCCTTCCACTGTTGGGGAAAATCCACGTGAATTTTGAATATGAAATACAGAATGTTGCATAACGCACTAAAACGAACAGTTAAAATGTTTTGAATTTACAGAAATACATAGACACATTCACAGACAATTTAACCCCCTGAAGATCGTCTCAGATGAGATTGAAAGTATTTGGGAATATAAAAATTATTTGAAAGAAAATTTTTCGTATTTTTTAAATGAATTTTTCTACAACCTCCAAGAAAGTAATCTGTGGATTTAAAATGATCGAAACCAAAATGAATAGACATAATATGTCTAAATTATTTGACCAAACCTGTTGGAATATATATATATATATATATATATACATCAAACAGTTGAAAGCCAACCTAAACAAAATCAATTATGGCATCTCTACAAATATTCTTAAATGTCTATAATTGGTAACAGAAGCCATTGGTTTATACCAACGGTTTCCCATACTTCATACTTTATACTTCTCCAATTCACTCTCGTGTGTTCATGTGTGACGTCATGAGATGCGGTGTGATTTTCGCTTCCAGCGTCTTATATGCACATGTTTATCGTTGCTTAGAAATCATCTATGTAAGCATTGACAGACTATCATCACTGTCTTGTCCGTATATTGCTTAATATGTTGTAATTGACATCTTTGATAATGGCTTATGTAAGCCGAAAGCTTAGATTGTATTAAATAAAAAAATATGGATCAATTTTGTGAATTTCTTTCTTCGTTCAACGATAATGTTTTTAAACTTATCAGACATTACGAAAAAAATTTACATAAAATAAATAGACAACACTTGTCTATAGTATTTAATGAAACGTGTGTCTGTATATATATATATATATATATATATATTGCATGTTAATTTTAGCGAATCAGTGGATTTGCATATTTTAAGCCTTAGTTGTCGCTGTTTTCGAGGTAGCTATTTTATTCAAATATTGAACATATTCTCATACGTCTCTATGTTTTAGCTAACAGGTTAATTTTAGAAATATGAAAAGTCACATAATATGTGAAATTTCATATTCAATGGCTTTTAAATCTTGTAGATTTCATATTTTAAAAGAGACAATGAACAATATAACGTTTAATGAAAATAAAAACGTAAATTAAATTTTCAAGGTTTATTTAAAAAAAATAATTAATGTCTTTGATAGTGGAAAATATGACGTTTTTAAATCTAGTACGGAATTACCTCCCTTACCTAACAAGAGATCTAATTCCGAATTCATTTTAGAAGATGCGCTTAAAAGCCAGAAGTTCATTAATAAATTATTTTTTTTTTACATTTCTATTTGTTGATAATCTTTTAAAATTGTTTATAAATTTTGTGGTTTAGATTTGGCCGTGTCAACTGGCAATAAAGATGGATACATTATTGTTCAAGTCCACGCTCCCGTCGGAATGAAATGTAAGTGTTTATTTTTTCTTTCTTTAGAGGAAATCCTAATCAGTATGTAATCAATCAAATATACAGAGAATTGTTAACTGGGCCAAGAAATGGCGTGTTAATTTTAACGCCTTCTAAACGAAACTGTTCCTTTTTAATCATTTGCGAGAAACCTTTTGGCCTTTTATCATCATGGCTGATGCTAACATCCAAGAGATGATTCGTTGCGGCTTCTCAGTCTAATGTTTTCCGTTGACATAAAATGGAAAGATGATATTGAATCAATTGCTGGGTCTGCTGCTAGGAAAATCGGTTCAATGTGTCTTGTTAGACAATTTTTCTTACCTGAATCTATCGTATACATTTATAAATCTACCATTCGCCCATTTATTGAATATTGCTGCCACATCTGGTCAGGTGCTTCTGCTATGTATTTAGAGATTTTTGATAAAATACAAAGAAGAATATGCAATGTTATTGGTCCTGACCTGACATCTCAGCTTCAGTCACTTATCTTCATGGTAATTGTTCTGATGAACTTTCATCTATGGCACGAAGCGCAGTACTAGATTGGCGGCAAGGTCCCATCATTTTACAGCTAGATGTAACCGTAAGTTCTATGCTAACAGTTTCTTCTATCGCACTTCTGGCTTGTGGAACTCTCTTCCGGCTTCTTGCTTTCGGATCAAGTATGATCTTTTAAAATTTAAACGCCATGGCAATCGTTATCTTTTGTATTCTTAATTCCTGTTCTTTTATTTTTCTCTCTCCTTAATAATTCTTTTTTCTCATATTCTCTTACATCCATTAATACCCCTTGCGTTTTTGTGGCTTTATTGCCTTGCTTGGGGTAAAATGATTTTTTAAAAACACAACAACAAGAAGAAACATCTTTTAACGTATATCCAGGCTTTCGACATTGTGACATTACGGCCATTAAAAATATTTAAGATCGTTAATGTCAATCAAGTAGAACAAAGTTTAACTAACAGGAAAATCGCAAAAGAGCAAAAGTTGGGTTGCTATTTCGGTTTGACGCGTTTACCAAACGTTCGCAACCAGCTTTGGTTTTATTTAACCGTCAAATATAAATAAAATAAGGATGGATATAGAATATCAGAAGAACATTTGATTAATAAATTTTTAACTTAGGACCAGGAAAGAAAAATGCCGTGTCATGGACATTAATCATTTTAGCTGAACTAAAATTAAACTCTCATACACCGTTAATTAAGCGAAGAAATACATGAAAACTGATATCACAGCAATAATTTCTAGTGATGGTTAGAGAGCTACATTGGACGGCAGATCTCGAATTTGGGTCATTTATAGAAATGCAAACAAGGTAGAATAAAGTTTGAGCTGATTTTTAAGTAAGCAGATTGCAGGGCCAACAACCTGAGAGACGTATGTTTTTCACCCGTGTTTTCACAAATCATTTACCATGAAGTCGCACCGGAAGATTTTCATCATTTCCTGTAATTCCTTATGAGATAAGTAGATGTCCTACTCCCTTTTACGGATTTCCACAGCCAGATGCATGTTTTCGTTTAATTAGAAAACTAACAGATTTCAGGCAAACTTGGACTTGCGTGCCCGCAAAACAATGTGTTACAAGGACGGGTTTTCTCATGATACCGCTTTTATTTTAAGAAGTCGTCGGCCATGTTTATTGTTTTAGAAAATCCATCTCCCCTCCAACCAAACTGAGTCTTATAGCCTAGGTTAGCAACCAGTCTAGGAGAAGGAAAAGTCTGAATTCAAACCAACAACTGCCTTGTAGGACTTCTGAAAGGAGAGACGGGGAAATCTCTCGCGAAAAAGGAGCCGGTAAGCCATTGCACTGTTCTGCCTGAAATGTCAGTATGACACACAATTGTAAGATGGATGGGAGTGGTAGCCACAGCGGCGGCGCCAAACGCGCTAACGGAATGTATGATGATGAAGCCTACAAAAAAAAAAAACAGGTGTAAAAAACAAACATAAAATATTTATAAAATACAAAACAGCTTTTTAGTCGTTGATGATTGGCGAGGGTATTGAAGAAAAAAAAATTCAAAGGGACAAACGTATATAGACACAAGCCTATTACATCCGGGTGTTCGCAAACTCATGAATCTGCGATTGGTGAGCACCTATTAAATTCTGTTGCTTGGAGGACGAACTATTCTCCTAACTTTTTTTTCTCTCATACACAGGGCTCGGACGAGACTCCACTTAGACATTTTGGAGTCTATTATTAATTATTAATATGCAACATCCTGCTCTGTGCAGACAAAGGGAGATGAAATATAGGTTGGCCCTATTCGGGGAAATTATCGCCTGACTGGTAACATAGTAATAATTTTTCCCTCTTCCCCTCCCTTATATGACTATTGGGTAATTTAATTTTTTTTAATACCAGTCGTTTAATTTTAATGTGTGTGTGTGTGTGTGTGTGTGTGTGTGTGTTGTACGGAGGCCTGCCTTAACACTGAACTTTAGGTTAGCGACCGACGAATATTATCGTAAGTCTACGACGACCTGTATATCGTGTCTGTTACGTCACAATTTATATAAACAGCGAGTGTAAGATAAAATTTGAAACCTAAAATATATTTTATGTACAGTATGATTTTTAAAGTCTCACTTTGTACGTTTTATTGTTTAGTAAATGTTTCAATCTTTCATTTCAGTGGAATCAACTCCGGAGTTCTTTGCAACAGGACTGAGGCTAAACATCACAGACGAAGAGTAAGTCGGCTTATTCTGTTATTTTGGAAAATTGGCGCAACACAATCTTCTTACATTCCTTGTGCCAGACTAATGCAACTTAGCATATGTTAAATGAATTTATATAATGAATCGATTTTTAAAGTATTTTTTTAAAATTCTTTCATGATGAAGAAATGTTGAATTGAGTTTTTTAACGTTTAGAGGAGGAAAAATCGTTATGATTATTATCCAACTAAGTGTTCATTAACGAAACAGTAAAAACTGAACCCTGTAGCGCAATTTTTATCAGCTCAATACCGTTAAAATGCTTTCATTTGAAGAATAAAAGAATTTCCCGTCTAATCAGGCCATTGATTTTCGAATAATTCTTAATTAAATAGAAATTAACAAAATGTCAAAGGGAGATAATCCCAGGTGTGTTAACTGCTATTTACAGCCTTATAGTTTTTGTCTCTTCATAATTAAATCGTAAGAATAATCAATGAAAAAACCCTGTGGCTTAATATAATTAACAGTTACAAGTAATTATAATATGGATTCGGTGAGCCGAGTTCAAATTCTGATCGAGTCTTTGTTAGGTTTACTTCCATGCTAAGGACTTAGGAAAAGAGCTAAATGCATCTTCTCCCCCACCCATAACAATCAATTCTACCCTGTCTTCTTCTCAACAATCAGTTCATCCCAAGCAAGGCGATAATGCTACTAAGACGCAAGGGGGCTACTTGGAGAATAAGAAGACTTTAGAAGGAATCGGAAACCCAATCCTAAATAGGAAACAAGGAACCGGGGAGGAGTGTGAACTGGGCAAAGGGCGAACCTATCTACTCCTATTAATAGTTGGGTAGGCTGGACTTTCTAGCCTTGATTAGCAGCTTGTCTAGGAGAAGTATTACTCTGAATTCAGAAACGGGTAGAAGGCAACAGGAACCCATAGTATTGTTTTTCCAATAACTCACAGATAACAAAGAAAGAGAATACGTGGAGAGCCATGGTCGACTACTTCCTGAAGAGACAGGACATTTTAAAAAGATATAAATGGTGACCCCTCATTACACAGAGACTGTCGACTGCGATGTTTAAGCGTATATTTTATAAATGTTTACATTCGTTTCTTTTCAGGCCGAAATATTTGTCTGCTTTGGCGGCTTATGGTAATAACGGCTACATCCCGGCCAACGCATCAAGTAAGTAATAATTTGATTATGTACCAATGAATACCTCGCTCTTTGCCCTTCCTTTACTGATTAGAAGTTAAATGCGAAATCATTCAGTTGTGTTCACGGTGTCTTCGGGCGACATTTTGATTTGGTCCAATGTTTCTCAACAAATCGTGTAATGAAAGCCGTCTTGAACGGCCATTCTTCTAGATCTTTTCACATGAATATAGGTCTCTTCCTGGTCCTTATCTTACTTTGTTTCTTATTTTCATCAACGACATTCCCGATGTTATTAGTACCCAACTCTTTACATTTATTGAAACATAGCAATTTGTAAAGAAAGTGGACAGATCTTTTATTTATTAAACTGTCAAATTTTTATCACTTAAACGTCAATCCTAGTGGATACTCGTATTTAAATAGACGCTCCGTTTATTTATTAAATATATATATATATATATATATATATATATATATATATATATATATATATTATATTTTCACCTACCGACCTGAATAGTAGAGAAATATTAATAGAAAATTATGAGCTCTCCGGCAGGATTCGAACCTGCATCCTCCCAGATGAAACCGTCATTTGATCTGACGTACTTTGAACTCTCGGCTACAGAGTACGTCGATGGCCAAAAATGTCTGAATAGTGACTTTAAGCACTGATTTTTCTCCGACTCGTAATTTTCATATCTGCTCAGTTTCGAATCTTAATGTAAACAAAGCAATTTCTAAAGAAAGGGATGGATTTTTTTTATTTATTAATCGGACAGATAAATATTATTTTTAGTGGATACTCATATTTGAGTAGACGCTCCGTTTATTTATTAAGCAATGTTTTTTATTTTTTTTATTTTATTTTTTTGTCTACCGGCCTAAATATTCGAAAAATCTTATAAATGAAAAATAAGTCAGAAAGTGAATATTTTCCTCTAATAAGATCTCTTAAAATATTTAGGTCGGCAGACAAAAAAAAAAAAAAAAAATAAAAAAAATAAGTAAACTGGGGGCGTCTACTCAAATACGAGTATCCATCGAAGATTTAGGTGACAAAATTATTGAAACATGTAAAACCCGTAATGTATATAATGTTGATATACTTACATTATATTTGTTCCAAATGTTGTCAGGTGGTACAAACTTTCTCCAATCACGCGTAAGAATTTAATAAACTCCTATGATAAAATGGAAAATGCTAAAAAAAAAACAAAAAAACTTGTAAATCTTTAAATGAACCTAGCTGTTTAGGTTTATATGAAAAATTACAATTAAAAAAAAATAACTTTATGTCTGATTAAACTACCTCTCCCTTCAACGCCCTTTCAAAAAATTGAACGTGCCATATTTGTCTACAATCAAGATACATTTGTCGCTGACATATTCTCCGAAATCGTCAATGATGGCCTGTCTATGTTCCGGTTTATCATGACATGAAAAAATAATTCACCCACCTCTGCACTCTGAGGTTACTATTCTATTTAGCGTAGATCTGACATTTAATTGGTTAATCAAGACATACCCACAAGTCTGTTTTTAATTCTGACCTTATGTATCCACCACTTTAAAACTTCGTTTTAAAATTTTCTTAAAAATCATTTAATCACCAGTTATTTACCATATCCTGAAGAAGTACAATCAAAGTATTGAAACATGAAAGCTTTTGCGTAGCGATTTCAACATGTTTTTATTATGATCTCTTATAATAATAATAATAATATCACTAAAACGCAAAGCTCTTCAGTAAAATTAGCAGTTTCGTTCTGCTGAGTGCTGATGGCTTAGGGGTAGAAAACTCCGACTAACACCGAATCGCTCGGGTTTCGATCCTGGCTTAAGGCTCTTAAGCGTCTAGTCGCGCTGAGGAGCTGCGAAATAATATTAATAATTTATTATTAATAAATATGCATATTATTCCTCACCAAGAGAACAACTCGGAGTTTCATATTTATATTTACATATCTGCGTGTATTTTTCCAGATTTTACGGCAGATGCTGCTTGCGTTTGGCGCCACGATAACAATCCTGTTTTTGGTTTATCTCTTCATTCTCACACCATGGGTAAGTAAAAATAGAAAATATCTTCTGCTACAGATAAATTCTATCCGCCATGTTTTCTCACAAACATGTACGACAGTTTTTGGTACTTGACAAATTAATTTTTAATATTCAATGAATTATTTAAAATGTCTTCGTCTTTCTAAGATTTGCAAATGAGTTGTTAATATTCAATGAATTATTTGAAATATATTCATAGTTGGTTAAGTATAATGCTTTCGTTGCATTACCTAAATAAATATTAGCCCTTACTACTCATGAGTTCATTAATGATTCTGTTTAGAAGGGAAAATATTCGATTGTAATATTGAGCTTTTTTTAATTTTCTCTTTTGCAGCTACTGCAATTTCTGCTTACATCTACAAGAATGGTACATTTATTGAACTGATGAGGGCTGATCCTGTATATCCCGAGGTATTTTATCTATCTATCTATCTATCTATCTATCTATCTATCTATCTATCTATCTATCTAATAATAACAAGTAAAATTAAATATCAACTTATTCTATTTTCGCTATGAGTTTCGCGGAATGACATCCACTTTTCAAAAGAGTCAAGCATCAGTTTCTTTTGCTTTTTTAATAAAACCTAGCAAATTCACTTGTGAATTGATGAGACCATACGGCCAATCGAGTACTGCGCTTAAATACATAAAATCTAGATACCATAGCGAAGAGTTTGTACAAACAATTCCCATGAAATTATTTATAGAAAAGACACAGGTAAGCTGCATTACGGCGATGGGAAAGTGACTGAAGCCGAGATGCCAGGTCAGGACTAATAATATTGCTGATCGCCATATCATATGAAACTAGCTCACTAAATTCACGATGTGAGTGCATTATCTGATGATATCTCTTAATAAATCTCATTGACAAATGAATATTTGAATTTAATATATTTTTCTTTCTTTTTCAGCCTATTATTGATATTTCTCACCGAAACCTTGTATTGGAAAAGGGAGACATTGTGGTACGTAGTTTTGGAAGGCCGAAAACTTTTCTACCTTTCTGTCTCTTCCTCCCCCGCTTTCTTTTCCTCGACAGGACGTTTAATTTAATATTGCATCAACACTATTATATTCGTTAATATCGAATACACGCCCCCTCCTCCTCCTCCTTCTTTTTCTCCTCCTCCTCCTCCTTCTTCTTTTTCTTCTTCTGCTATGTGTCGTGTCTTTTCAGGTCTTGGGCGATCAGGTCTCTCCACAATTTCCTGTCCTTTTGAGTCCTCAGTATAGTTTGCCATTTAACACTTTTTAGGCACGGGTGTATGAAATTAGTAGGTGTAGACTGTTGGCCTGGTGTACACCGGAATATATATATATATATATATATATATATATATATATATATATATATATATATATATATATATATCAAGTATGTGGTGCAGTTCAATTTACATTACATAAATCATTCATACAAAAAACAGATATAGAATTTAATGATTTAAATGGCGAGAATACATCTTCGCAAACAATTTTAATGAATTACATTAACCCCGAACCTGTAGATGAATGTTATAATCCCTGTTTATAATTTCCAGTTGCATAAGGTCTTTTTTAGTTTTTTACAAGCTTTCGTCTGTTTCTACAGACATCTTCAGGTATGGAAATAGATTTGTTTTTGTTGTTTACTTCTCGGTAATAACAGGACAACGAAAATATAGATGTAATCCGAAAAAATGCTATGAGAAATGTGTTATTGTTAATTGTAAGAAATTTTTTGGGAGCGTGCGGTCGCAACGCTGAGGTTGAATTTTTAAATTTTAAGATTGTGCGTTTTTGTACTAATATGGTAATTTGAGAATTCTTTTGTACTAGTAGGTTTTTCAGTCAATGTGGCATGAACTAAATTGTTCAATAAATACAGGAATGTCACACTTATTATCCGAAAGTTGCACCTTGGATCTGTTATATTAATATTATTATATCATTGACTGTTTTATAACGTTTAAAGCATGTCAGTGATAGTCATATTCCGTTAATGAATCGACCGCCGCCATATCTATCTATCTATCTATCTATCTATCTATCTATCTATCTATCTATCTATCTATCTATCTAATTCTGTTCCTATCTATCTATCTATCTATCTATCTGTCTGTTGTGCTGTCCTCCCTCTAAAGAGTCTATGTTGGACTCTTCCGCCTACTATAAGATTAGTAGGTAAGAAGGCCTTTGGGGAACAGTCGAATAGACTGAACGCTGGGTCAACCGATACACACTCACTTTTCTGTTGTACTTACTGTTTAATATACGATATATCTGTAACACTGGTTTTGTTATTTCTTAACCATTTACTTGGTTACAACACTATCTATCACATTCTGTTAATATCTATCTTTCTTTCTATCTATCTATCTTTCTGTTCATATCTATCTATTTATCTATTGATCAATCTATCTATCTCATTCTTTTCATGTATCTCTCTACCTATCTCATTCTCTTCATATCTATCTATCTATCTATCTATCTATCTATCTATCTATCTATCTATCTATCTATCCGTGTCTTTTAATAAAATGAATCTATCTATCTATCTATCTATCTATCTATCTATCTATCTATCCGTGTCTTTTAATAAAATGAATGTATCTATCTATCTATCTATCTATCTATCTATCCGTGTCTTTTAATAAAATGAATCTATCTATCTATCTATCTATCTATCTATCTATCTATCTATCTATCTATCTCATTCTCTTCATATCTATCTATTTCATTCTGTTCGTATCTATCTATCTATCTATCTATCTATCTATCTATCTATTTCAGTCTGTTCGTATCTATCTATCTATCTATCTCATTCTGTTCGTATCTATCTATCTATCTGTCTATCTATCTATCTCATTCTGTTCGTATCTATCTATCTATCTATCTATTTCATTCTGTTCGTATCTATCTATCTATCTATCTATCTATCTATTTCATTCTGTTCGTATCTATCTATCTATCTATCTATCTATTTCATTCTGTTCGTATCTATCTATCTATCTATCTATCTATCTATCTATCTATCTATCTATCTATTTCATTCTGTTCGTATCTATCTATCTATCTATCTATCTATCTATCTATCTATCTATCTATCTATCTCATTCTGTTCGTATCTATTTATCTATCTCTCTCCCTCTCTCTCATTCTGTTCATATCTATCTATCTATCTCAGTCGGTTCGCATCTATCTATCTATCTATCTATCTATCTATCTCATTCTGTTCATATCTATCTATGAAATTTGCATGAAATATTTAAAATATTACTTTGTTCTTGCAGATTATGCGTTGTACTCTTACAAACCCCACAAACAAGATTGCAAAATTCGGGTAAGTAACGTCATAGAACGTCTAATGAAACAATTACTAACCCCAACCCTAACCCCAACCTTAATTCAGGGACTTCTAACTCGAGTTTGGGAACCCCTTCGGTTGACCTCCACTACTTCCTATCTTTGACCATTAGGGAGCGATTGAGTGGTTATCACGACCGCTGAGATCGATTGGATGACGTGAAGCAATTGAGTGATTTCTATCTTCACTGGGTACGCCATATTTTCGGCCTTGTGCCACATCTAAGCTACGCTTAGAAAATCGCCATTAGAAGGAGACACGGTAGTGCAATTTATTGTGGCTTGGATTGAGGAAACGAAAAGACGAGTTCCAATTCCGGTCAAGTTCAATACATTCCTTTACGCGTTATCACCCTTGATATGAACCCATCTCTTCTCCCCTCCCCCAGTTATAGGTAAATATTTCAGCAACTAGTTAAAAAAAAAAATGATACTATGCGCACCTCATTAAAAAGGGGGATTTGATTTTATCTCTATCTCAAATATTTCTATTTAATAGGTGCTTCTTGTTGAAGACTAGTTTTCTAAGCGATAGCCACTTTGGCCGAAGGGGAACGGGGTAGTAAAGTAGTGGATGAGGGTTTGTTTTGGAGATGAAATGCCAACAAAACCAGATTTATCCGGGTGTTGGTCACTCATGCTTCAGATCGGAGTAAGTTCTGGCGGGAGACGGACTTTTCGTCACGTGGTTCCTGTGCCGTCCATTCCTATTGCCAGCCACCACGTCAGACTGAAAGGATGAGCGAGAATTTGGTAGCGGGGAGAGCTGAGCTGTTAGTATCACCTACCTACACACACAGAATAAAACATATATTTAATATCTGTCTATATTTCTATTTTTTTAAACTATTTACAGTATTTACATTGTTTTGTGATGTCAACGAACACTCGTTGCCACTTTTGTAATGCCAACGAATGCTCGTTGTCATTTTCGTAATGCTCGTTGTAGTAGAGACTTTGTAATCGCAGATACAACAATAGTAACGCCGTTGAACAATACTGTTTTCATACGCCTTCGAATATCCCTCGCACTAATAGTACTTGCTCGATAATACTCGCTCGAATAGTAACCAACAAATAGTAATTAGTATCGTTATCAGTATAGAGAAATATTATAGTAAACAGTATAGAGGATAGTATAGAAATGGCGATCCTCCAGACGTCACGCGAATTCCCATATATGTGTTGCTTCTATGGTGACACATTCAATAATGGGATCGCTTGTGTTCAAACTCAAGTGTCCGCAGCGACACTTTATTCCTATATTGTACAAACTGTTGTCTTCATCTTTATTGTCATATTCACGACGTTTCGGTCGTTGTACGCTCCGACCTTCATCAGGGTTTGTCTTTATTTCTGAGAAGAGGTATTGTAACCATGTGCAGTATTTACATTGTTTGGACTGTTGTCATTATCTTTATTATTCTGTTTTTTTGTTGTTGTTTTTTTTTTCCAATCTAATATTGACCTTTTTCTTTCAACAGGTTCGAGCACACTGATCAAATGTGTGACTTTTATTTATTTTACGGAATTCCACCAGACGATTATGAGTCTTATGATCAAATCATCTGTGGCCGAGATGCACAAAAGTTCCACTTGAAAGACATAGTTCTACCGGAAGATTCCACAGTTCCAGACAAGGAAGGCTTTGCAAAACTGATGGCGTCATATAATTTGACAAAAACAGCATATTAAACAAAACCAGAGCTTGTACAAGCATCAAGAACTTTTTATAATTTAACAATCTCTGCTTGGTTATCTTTAGAAATACGATCTCAGTGTTTTGTTGTTTAATTTTAGATTGTTATTGAACTGTTCATTCCATTTTCCGTTTCGTTTCGTAAATTTGTTAAAAAATAAATGATGATCTTGTTGAAACAGTGTCAGTTGTGTTAATTAAAGTACGAATGCAAATGTTATACAAAAATGACAGAATTTCTCGAAGATCCTTTGACATTAAATAGGTTTTCAGAAACAGAAACCTGAAAAAATGACTTACCATTTTATTACCTGGCGTTATGCTGGGGGTTTTGACAATTATTGGATCGTTTTTGGCCTTTGGCTGAGATTCGATCAAGGCTTTAGCTTGCTAGGACAAGTCATGACCAGGTTTTGACCAGCTTGGACATGCTATGAATTTTGACCAGAAACCTTTGAGTGGAAACACTCGGGTTTCCCACGTTAATCGACCTTGTGTCACATCTTGACCTTTTAGCCAAGTAAATAAAATTTGTACAAAAAGTGTTTTTTTCAAAGAGGGACAGATTTGATGAAGGGATTATCCGTTAGGGCCAACCATTCTGCTTGGCATTCTTTGAACCATTAAAATTTAATGCAAATGAACTATCTTAAGAAAATTTTATTGCAAATGGCATATTTTCATTTCTTCACATGAATGACAAATAAATTTAAACAAGTCTTACCAAAATCACTCAGCCTGCCATATTTGAAGCCCGTATAAGATGAAGCAAAATATGTCTGAGAAAAAAAGAACTTCTAGGAAACTATAACATATTTCAGGTTAATCTTAAAAATTACATATCATTCGTAATTAATGTTGTCAACTTTTAAGTTAAAAACATATAAATAGGAACATAACACCAACATTCATCTTATTAAGAAGCAGAAAATAAAGTGGCACACGTTTAAGTCTCCAAATAAATTTATAACTGATTTTGATCATCACAAAACAAATTTAATTCACTAAGATTTTAGAATTAATTCACCGCAGATAACCAAAACAAATAACTTGCCTGCACTAATGGGAAGGGTGGTACTGAGATCTGGACTGCAGTATTTAGGCCAGGACTGGTTCAAAGGCAGTGGTCTGGTCCAAAGGAGGTGATTTTAGAAATCGGCTGGGAAAGGCCAAGATCAGGGTCCACCACCAGAAGGCAGCCACTCAGTGCTGCTGCCATCTTTTGGTAAAACATGAAATTGCATTTCTTAGGTTTGTATTTTACATACTTTAATTAGCAATATGGCGGTCTTTAATTGATACTTTCCATGACAGATGATGGGTGGGGGCATATGTAATTTGATACTCTACCGTAATTAACACCAGGGTTTTGAACTTGCCTGATTTAATAGATTGATTGTCTTGTCTGTATAACGGTATAACAACACCTTAACGTCGAAATTTAATTGTATTGGGAGCTTTGAAGTAATAAAAACACGATAATGTTATTCTGCTTTCACAATTGAATACATGGTAGAAGATACTCAGATTTTGTGCCTATATATGTTTGTGTAGACATAAATTCCTGGAGGCGGTGTTATGCGCGTTTTATGTTCTAGATTTGTTGAAATTATATTTTGGAATACAGTTTGATTTCAAGAAATTGTAAGATATTATATGGATTAATGTCATGAAAGTGTTCTTTCATATTGTTTGTTTGGCTGATTTTCTTTAGCGGCACATCAACAACTCTATGGGTTATTTAATGCCGAAATCTAAATATTTTGAACACAATTTTATGGCTTCAGCTAAATATATTTTGAACACAATTGTATGCCTTCAACTACAAATAAAATGTATTGTTGGTCATTTTCCTATAAATATGTATTGCTGGTCATTTTTTATATATATAAAATTGTTTTGCAACATCTCCAGAGTGTTTTATTTTTCTTTGGGAGTCACTATTTGCCCATAGCTTGGAACCTAACGGGTGCTACCACCCCGGATTAGAGTTGTTCTGGGAACAACAGCAATTAAGAGATAGTTGTACACTCCTCAAACCTCCAATCCCCCGATCAGAGGCCTTGCTGCCGGATGTAGTTTATCGTCATACCCAGGACACCATGTATGCGACATACAAGTTAAAAGACACATCATATAGAAGACATATCAACATGATGAAATAAAGTAGAAAATTTATTAACGACGCGTTTCGTCAGGGAGCGTATGCTCTCTTTGGCTTCCGCATGTAAGAATGAAAAAAAAAACAGTTTGAGGAACAATGGCTTGGGTTCTCTGAGAATAAATGGGTATCATAAATCAAATTAAATTACCTTAGCTTATCATCTCCCAATATCCAGACGTAAGAGAGTGTTTGTTTGTTTTATATATATCTATATCTATATTAGAACAGTTTGGTCTTGTTGGATTTTAAACCAGAGATTTTGTTGTGATATACATATATGTAATTGCACACCCACCCAGGTATATACATATATTAGAGCATTTTTATGCTTGTACGTACATGTACATATATACGTATCCACTGATATATATATATATATATATATATATATATGTGTGTGTGTGTGTGTAGGTGTGTGTGTGTGTGTGTGTGTGTGTGTGTGAAAGTGAATATGTATATGAAATAAATAAATATATATATGTATAATTATTTATATATTATATGCGCGGTACATATTAGAAAGCGCCCAATATCAGAGATAGACCTAACACACACACACACACACACACACACACACACACACACACACACACACACACACTATATATATATATATATATATACCTGTACATACATTTACAAATCAAGCACTCGTCCGTGCATTGAATAATGTTGCCATATCTGGTCTGATGATTCTGCTACTCATCTCGAGGTCCTTGGCAAAATCCAAAGAAAGATCTGCAATGTACTCGATCTTGACTTGGCATCTCGACTTCAGTCACTTTCTCACCGACGTGACGTGACTTCCCTCTGTCTTTTCTATAAGTATTTTCATGGTTACTGCTCTTACGAGCTTTTTTTTCCCCCCAGGTGCCTCGACTAGAAAAATTTATGCATGCTACTCGATTGGCATCTAGGTCCCACTCTTTTACTGTTGAAATAGCCAAATGCAACCGCTACTTCTACTCCAACAGTTTCATTTCTCGCACTCCCCGCCTGTGGAACACTATTCTGTTTACTTACTTCCCTGATAAATACAATCTTCAAAAATGTTAATACAACGTCAATGGCCACCTTGAATCCCGTTCATCTTTTGTCCTTTCCTCAATTCGCTGACTCTTCACTCTTTGTAACTCCCCAGGTACTAACGGCATTCCTGTCTTGTTTGGGTGAAATGAATAAAAACAAACAAAAACATATATATATATATATATATATATATATATATATATATATATATATATATATTAGGTTGGTGCAAAAATAATGACGTAATAATGTCGTTTTTGACGTATTTTTTAACGTTAAAAACGATATTATTACGTCATTATTTTGCACCAATATATATATATATATATATATATATATATATATATATATATATATATATATATATATATACGTATATTCTCATCATAGAACCTTTTTTTATGCATACTCGTAAACATATAACTATTTCTTATATCTATACCCACAGCCATTCATATAAACACGGCGAAATGAGTCGTTAATAAATTTTTCATCTCGTCTCATCATCTTCACGTTTATTTCGGATACATCCGACAATCAGACATAGAAGACATTTAAAGAGACGCACCATTTTGGAGAAATTTAAGGGACAACTTAAATAGACGGGTCCACTTGTTAAAAAATAGGGAAAAATATTTGTATTCAGATTTCAGACTGTAGCCTGTTGTGTCGATTCTCAATTTTTCTGTCCGTCGCGAATCTTGGGCGAAGAATCCAAGCATTAGAAATTAAATGCTACACACCAATCCGAGGCTTACAGTCACATCACGTTGAAGTTAAGCAATATCGAGCCTTACCGTTACCTAGATGGGTGACCATTTGGGAATATCAAGTGTTGCAATCTTGGATGTATAGGTGGTGAAATGGATAATGGCTCGGAATTGTAAATCGGAGAGCCGAGTTCCAATTCCAGTTGGGTTCGTTATATTCACTTACGCGCAGATACCCTTGGGAAAGGTATCAATCCACTTCCTCCCAGCTATGGGTTAATTAGTAAGATTTGTATCACTAAAACCATTATTTTCTGAAAAAATAAAATTAAAATTGCGTACAAAATATTTAGATTTCGGTGTTAAATAACCCATAGAGGTGTTGGTATGTCGGTAAGAGAAAGCTAGAATCATATAGACACGCCATAAGACTGTCCTGGGTATGAAGATAAACTCATCCAAGAATCAGGATCTGGAGGTTTATGAAGGACTACTTAATTGATATCCAGAAATGACGCAACCTATGGATAAAACTATAAAAAAAAAAAAAAAAAAAAACACTGTGAAAGTGTAAAAATAAAAAACAGGTAAATCATATTTATTGTAAAATTACCAACAAACAAAACAAAAGACCAATAATGTAATTATATAGAGTTACCAACGACAATTTTATATGAAAGACAAACAATACATTTTATCCTGAAGCCATATGTTCAAAATGTTTAGATTTCGGCATTAAAAACATAGAGGTTTTGATATGCCGCTAAACAAAAATCAACGGCAGCATAAAAGAACTTGAATGTATAAAATATTTTATAGTAAAAATACCAGCAATACATTTTAACAGTATAAAATATTGAGGCAGAAATGGAACAATTAAATTACTAATTCGCCCAAGAAAATTAAACTTTGATTAAATACCCTGACCTGGGGTGGTAGACGTCATAAGAGCCAACAATGGTAACCCCACCTTTTGGTCATAAACGGTTGTACGCTCGGTCTTCAGGATCTGTCTCATATAATTCAAGAGATTTCGGACGCTAGGTAAACCTATTTACTATTATTCAGAAACATAAATAGAAAATGAACTTGCAGCGTTTAGGTGGAGATGTTAGAAATATAAAGTTGAAGTAGACTTTAGAAGGAACCGGAAAGCCAATCGTAAACAGTATATAAGGGATAAAACTCTCCTCCTGTTCAAAAGACCGGGGAGGAGTGTGAACCGGACGATAAGTAAAAATATGTACTTGAACGGGAAACTCAGTGTAGGTTCGATTCTTGCGTAAAGTTTTGGGATATGGATTTTTTTATTTGGGGAGAAAGCCTAAGAAATAAAACGATGAAAATATATTGCTTACAAATTCAACTCAAATAAATGAAACAAACCATTTTGAACGAAATTAACACGAGTTAAGTCACCTGACATTTTTTTTAAAGATGACCCATTTCTCTTCAGTGATTTCTGTTTGAATTTGATGCATCTCTTAATGCATACGTTAATTTATTCATACGACAATAGCAGGCAAATTGATTGATTTGTTTTTATGGCTTATCAACCCCTGCGTGTTATTTAAAGCCAGGAAATATTTTTAGATTATAAGAATTCGTTTTTAGATTATAATGATTTAGTGATACAAGTTTTATTAATTAACCCATAGCTGGGAGGAGAATAGGTGGATTCATACCTAATCAGAATTTAATAAGCAAGAAATGTATAATGTGGATATAAATTAGGGGATCAGTTACATATCACAATCAATATATAGTTTCTATCCATTTCTATTCCAGAGAATGTAAATAAATCTAAAAGACATGCCTGTGTAGCTAATCAGTATTTCATTGATTGATTGATTCGTTTTTTATGGCTTATCAATAAACAAGAAATTATAATGTGGATATAAAGTGAGGGATCAATTCTGTATTAAAATCAATATATAAACTGATCCCTCACTTTGAGGCCACGGTTGCTCCTATACATTTCTATTCCAGAGAATGTAAATAAATCTAAAAGACATGCCTGTGTAGCTAATCAGTATTTCATTGATTGATTGATTCGTTTCCTACGGCTTATCAACAAATAAGAAATTATAATGTGGATATAAAATCGGGGATCAATTCTATATTACAATCAATATATAAACTGATCCCTCACTTTGTGCCCACGGTAGTTTCTATACATTTCTATTCCAGAGAATTTAAATAAATCTAAGACATGCCCGTATAGCTAATCAGTATTTCATTAAATGATTGAGTCGTTTTTTTACGGCTTATCATCCCTTTGCAAGTTATTTAAAGCCATAATATACTTTTTAGAATATTTTTAAGATAATAATTATTTTCTGATACAGCACCTAATACTTAACTCATAGCTAGAGAAGAAGTGATAGATTCATTCTCCTAAACGAACCAAACTAGAATTTGAACTCGGCTCTCCGTTCTCCAATTGTGAACTATTTTCCATTACACCACTCGCACACCCAAGCTTACAGCATCTAGTAATCCCAAGAGGTCACCCATTTAGCGTTCTGACCAGGCTCGCATGTTGCTTAACCAAGGTGATCGTACGAGTACCGGTGTTTCAACGTGATACGGCCGTAAGCCATACTTAACATAGACCACAAGAGAGCTAGACGTCTGAAGATATCAGCGCGTATGACGGCCTCCTCAAGAAGCCTAGTATAAAAAGTAATGCAATATATTAGCAATTAATAAGGAAAGAGAAATGCCAGTAAAGCTGTAAGAGAAGCAGCAATAAGAGAAACCGCGGTGAGTGTAGACAAGGGCGATAGTAGCAGGTAGATTCAAAGCTCTAAGTTCAGACTGTGCCTCAAAAGCCGAGTGCAAGGTTTCTAAACTTGGGGTCCTGTGTTTCAGGGGGCCCATGAAGATTAACTAAAAATTAACAATTATATCCGCTGTACAGCCCTGGTACCAATCAACGGTTTCTCATTGAAAGAAATAAAAGAGAAATGCATCTTGCCACTGCTTGAATGTAAACGTACCCAGCAACTACTTACAGTGCCGACCGCTAGGCTTGCTGTTTGTTTCATATTTACCATTTAAATGTGTGTCATCATTTCCGACATCTTTTGTCACTCCATAAGAACAAGTGATTCCCATTTTCCACGGTTTGTCACGGTTCGATTATCTTCTCATATGAAAAAGATTAATTGACCACAATTTCTTTCAAGCGTGGCTGGATGAAAAGTGTTGTGTGTGCATTAAGGTGCAGCATAGAAAAATGCACATACAAGTGTTGTGGAAAACCAATGACACTGTGAATATCTGCTTGTCTGCTTATCTGTCAATGAAGGGCAAGTTCTCATAGGGTTCCGTGGCTCAAGAGGTCCGTGCCTCAAGAAAGGCTTAATGGATTGCAGCATCAGCAGCAGGCAGTATAAGGCTACAAGTTCTATTCTCATATTGTCCCACAGTAGCCTAGTGGATTAAAGCATTTCTATTGGAACTTGTTGCGGGGGAGGATAATCAGTGATGCTGACAAAAGGCCATGCAAAAATCCTGGGATATCAATGAAAATGTCACCTTTCAGCTCTTTTCTCAAGTTAATAAGGACTATTATTATTTTTTTGCAAAAAGTGATCTTTATTATTACATAAATTATTACAAAACATCAAAGTATGGAGTTTGGTTGTTTAGGGTTGCTGCCTTTTTGCTCAAATAAAGATCTCAGTTCGTTGTGCCATTTAATGGACCAAGGTCCAATTTTTCTTATTTGGAATTTTCCCCCGTTGTTCTTGGCAGTAATTCCAAAGCCCTAGGAGATTACCTGGTTTTCGTAGGGGCACTTTATTACAACAACAAAGGAAACAACAGATTGATTAAATAAATAGACAATACTAATTGGCTAGTTTATCTTTCATCTTATTTTTGTTGCATTTTATCGTAACACTCGTTTGACGTTCTACGACCTGACTGTTACGATCACGAGCAACAATCTCCCGATAAGAGATAAAGGAGGCAAAATTTTATAATAATAATGGATATATTTGTAATTTTTTTTAGTAATCCTCTGCCTTGAGGGGCACTTGAGCCATTATTGGATACACAATAGTAAAAACGCTTGTCGTTTCTACAAAAAAAAAAAAAAAAAAAGAACCGTGTTATCTAAAAATCAGCATGTGAGATATTGGGTTCGATTTGGGATCGAACCCCAATCTTTCACACTAGAAATACTCATCTGTTTCAGTCATTAGGGAAACTATAGGCTTTTAAGTTGGCATTTTCGTAATTAAATGGATATTGTATGATAACATGAGAATTTAAACGTTCATGTTTAAAATTTATCTGTAATACTTCGGTAATTTCTGTCAGTTAGTATATATAGGGTGCGGCTACACGAAGCCCATATCCGGACGCACGTGTACAATAAACCCTTATCCGGACGTACGGCTACACGAAGCTCTCATCAAGACGTACGGCTACAGGGATTTCTCATCTAGGTGTGAAGCCCTTATCCTGGCGTACACGAAACCCTTATCCAGATATGCGGCTACACGGAGCCCTCACCTGGACGGGCGGCTATACGAAGTCCTCATCCAGACGGGCGGCTACAAGGAGAAATCCGGACGTACGGCTATACGGAGGCCTCATCCGGATGTACGGCTAGTAGGGGCCTTTATTCGGACGTGCGGCTACAGGCAGCCCTCATCCGGAAATACTGCTATACGGAGTATTCATCCAGACGTGCGGCTACAAGGAGATATCCGGACGTACGGCTATACGGAGACCTCATCCGGATGTACGGCTAGTCGGGGCCCTTATTCGAACGTGCGGCTACAGGTAGCCCTCATCCGGACATACGGCTATACGGAGTATTCATCCAGACGTGCGGCTACAAGGAGAAATACGGACGTACGGCTATACGGAGCCCTCATCCGGATGTACGGCTAGTCAGGGCCTTTATTCGGACGTGCGGCTACAGGCAGCCGTCATCCGGACATACGGCTATACGGAGTATTCATCCAGACGTGCGGCTACAAGGAGAAATATGGAGCCCTCATCCGGATGTACGGCTAGTCGGAGCCCATATTCGGACGTGCGGCTACAGGCAGCCTTCATCCGGACATACGGTTATATGGAGTCCTCATCCAGACATACGGCTACAAGGAGAAATCCGGACGTACGGCTATACGGAGCCCTCATCCGGACTTATGGTTAGTCGGGTCCCTTATCCAGACGTACGTCTACCAGGAGCCCTTATCCGGACGTGCGTCGAATCGTCTATATTTCTTCCGTATTCCAATTATAACGAGGTATTTCCACTTTATTTCCAAAGAACCGTTTTTTGGGAATCAGACAGAAATGTTTCTAGGTCACAATTTATTGATATTGAATCAATTGCTAGATCTACTGCTAGGAAAGTTGGTTCACTGTGACATGCTAGATATTTTTTTCTCTCCAGAATGAATCTTGCACTTTTCTAAGTTTACTATTCGTCCTTACATTGAATATTGCTGCCACATCTGGCCTGGTTTTTTCTGCTATGATTTTAGCGATTCTTGATAAAATCCAAAGAAGAATCAGCAATGTTATCGGTTCTGACCTGGCATCTCGGCTTCAGTAAATTTCCCACCATCCTAATATAGATTTCCTGTGTCTTTTTATATAAATACTGATGAACTTTCCTCTTTGGCATGTAGACTTCATGAATTTAAGCGCAGTACTAGATTGGCAGCAAGGTCTCATCATTTTGCAGTTCAAATGGCCAGATAGAACCGTAAGTTCTATGTTATTAGATTCTTTTCTCACACTTCTTGTTTGCCGGACTCTCTCCCGGCTTCTTGCTTTCCAGTCAACTTTGATCATCAAAGACTTAAATTCAATGTCAATAGTTATCTTATGTCTTCTTAAACCCTATTCTTTCATTATCCTCTCTCCTTAATAGTAGTTTTTCTCTTATTCTCTAACATTCAGTATCTCCTTGTGTCTTAGTGGCTTTATTGCCTTTGATCTTCAAAAAATTTAAATACAGTGTCAGTCGTTATCTTCTGACTTCTTAATTCTTGTTCTTTTATTGTTCTTCTCTCTTAATAATATTTTTCTTTTTTTCATATTCTTTCACACTCATTAACCCTTTGCGTCTTAGTAGCTTTATTGCCTTACTAGAGGTTGCGATGATTTTTTAAAAAATGGTTCTATTGGAATTTTTGATAAAATCTCAGCTTGAAGGTTTCTTTTTGTGTGGCCAGATTTTTGAGCCACCAATTTTGGTAATAAATATCTTTATAGGGCGTGTGATGAATATAACATCTTTGACAGAGTTCAACATCTTTGTAATTAACGCCGGTGCGTTTTCCTCTAGTTTGCTGTCGTCCCTGGACCGTCGGTTGAAACGACTTGGTATCTAAGCCCGGTGTACATTTGAAGAGACGCTTTAGATCGAGTTGAATCTTTTCCACTTCTTCAGCGTGTCTTTTCATCATGTCTGTCTTGTAATTGTTTAACAATCGTTCTTGCGCCAGCATCCTTTCGGACAAACCGGCATTGGAAATACGAGTCCTTTCTGCGATTTTGGCATCGAGGCGCGTGAAAATATCAGGGCGGATGGACGTCACAAACACAGGTGGAAGGTTAATAGTACTGTGGTTAAAATCCATACTGACCATTGGTCAGTTCAAAAGGCTTGATTGCCTGCAATCTTCATCATCATCTTTTGACCTCCCTAGGGTTTGTCGAAACTCCATCGACAATTCCTTTCCACACTGTTCTGTCCTGTATTGTCGCCCCCAGATCCCCAATGTCCAACCCAGTGTCCCGAGCTAAGGTATCTGGAAAAGTCAATTTTCGTGAGAAGACACTTCCAGAAGGATGCCATAGGAGTAAAGATAGGACGAATATCCTGTCCGTTCGGTGGCAGTGGTCGACAAACTGTAATCGTTTTTGTTTGAACTTAAGAGAGATAGTTCTTCGTCGATTGTTTTAAGCCGTGCACGGTATTTCCAACTGATGTTCTGGATTTTTCTAAGTAGATTTGTATAGATTACATCCAGTCGACTTTCAAGACGAACAGATAATGCCCAAGATCCTGATCCATACAGTAGGACTGGCTCAATGTTCGAAAGGTTTGGACTTCTATGGAAGATAGAAGGTTCAAGCGCCAAATCTTGTGAAGTTTATTACACGCATCCCATGCAAGAGCTCTGCGGATGTTGAAACCTATTTGGGAATCTATTATGTAAGATCCAAGGTATTTGAAGTCCTCAAATGGATGTATTATTGAGTGAATTCCGCGGAAATTCAAATTCCAAGTTGGGGTCTGGCGCTGGATAATTCACTTCATGCCTTGAAAGAAGTCTTTAGCCTTGGGTGGCAGTCTTTCTAGAGATGATGTCTCGACAAAAAACACCAGGATGTAGGGTTGTCTTTCCATATTTTGTATCAGCTACCGAAAGAACTCTCATGGCGTCCACTAACTACACCAGGTTTGTCTGCAATAGAAAGTCAAAATCACTTAGTAGCAAAGTTATTTTTACGCATTAACCATAAAAACACAAACAAACAATCTAGCTTCAAATAAATGTTATCAAAGTTAAGAACATTCTAAATATTTTTCAATAAAAAGCCAGCGACACGTGAAGACGCAGAAACGCAATATATGAAAATGAAGAAACCGATATAACGTCAAACCCCAAAAATGTTTGACAATGGCTAGCGATAACTGAAAGTAATCAGACTTTGGACAATATATATATATATATATATATATATATATATATATATATATATATATATATATATCATCCTGATGATCCTGTGTAGTGACACCTAGGTAGGTAGTACCTGGCTCATTAGGATTTATTTATTTTACCTTTGCTCTACTTAGCGTATTGAGCACTCTTCGTTTTAACTTACTACACACTCGTTTTTTTCTTCTTTGTACCAGAAATTTAAGGTACTGGACAATTTCTTTCGCCCTGTTCGGAGGTTTCTGGTTCTTTCTTTTTTTCCCTTCCAATTTTTTCCTTGAATGCCAATTTGTATGAAAATTGTGTTATCCAGGTTTTTTTCACCCACCGTGTTTACATTGTATATAATAATAATAATAATAATAATAATAATAATAATAATAATGGACTCTTCCGTCGGTTTCGACGTATGAGGATCTGACAGCTTATTGATTCAGTTATGAAATTTTGTGCGATAATCTTGTGGCATTTAAGACCTGCTAGTGATTTACAAAGGAGGCCACATATGGAGCAAGTGTGAGGATTGTAAGATAAGATCACTGTTAGATTGGCTGACCTTTTAGATCTTGCTCTTGCTTCTTGAAGATGATTCAGACAAGCAGATTGAATATATATATATATATATATATATATATGTATGTGTGTGTGTGTGTGTGTGTGTGTGTGTGTGTGTATGTGTGTGTGTGTGTTTGCCTATCGTCCGGTTCAGCCTCCTCCTCGGTCTTTTAAGCAGGAATAGAGGTTTGTCCCTTGTTTCCTGTTTCCACATATGGAGCAAGTGTAAAGATTGTGAGATGAGATCACTGTTAGATTGGCTGACATTTTAGATCTTGCTCTCGCTTCTTGAAGATGATTTAGACAAGAAGATTGAAATATATATATATATGTACATATATATGTGTGTGTGTGTGTGTGCGTGTTCGCCTATCGTCCGGTTCAGCCTCCTCCCCGGTCTTTTAAACAGGAGTAGAGGTTTATCCCTTGTTTCCTGTTTCGGATTGGGTTTCCGGATCCTTCTAAAGTCTTTTTCATGGTCTTTCACTCCCTGTAACCCCTTGTGTCTTAGTGGCGTTATCGCCTTGCTTGGGTAGAATTAACTAAATAAAAAATATTAAATATTTACCAAAAACCAAGGAAATGACTCGAAAAATGAATAAAAAGTCTCCTCCTCCTTTCTTATTCCTCTCCTCCACTTCTTCTTTCTTCTGATCCTCCCCCTTCCTCATTCTTCTCCTCTTTCTTCGTCTCCTTTTATTCATCCTCTCTTCCTCCTACTTCTTCCTCCTCCTTCTTCTTCTTCTTCTTCTCTCCCCTTCATTCCTCTTCTCCTCCTCCTTTCTTCTTCCTCTCCCCCTCCTCCTGCTCCTCTTCTTTTTTCTCCTGATCCTCCCCCTTCCCCATTCTTCTCCTCTTTCTTCGTCTTCTTTTCTTCTTCCGCCCCTCTTCTTTCTGCTTCCTCTCTTCCTTCTTCTAATCCTCCTCCTTTCTCCTCCTCCTTATTCTAACCCTAATTCTTCCTCTTCTCCTCCAACTTCTCCTCATCTTCTCCCTCCAT
This sequence comes from Acanthosepion pharaonis, assembly GCA_903632075.3. Lineage (NCBI taxonomy): Eukaryota > Metazoa > Mollusca > Cephalopoda > Sepiida > Sepiidae > Acanthosepion > Acanthosepion pharaonis. The sequence continues at coordinate 143,644 of CAHIKZ030004535.1, forward strand.
CTTTCTTTCTTTCCTCCTCCTCCTCATCTTCTCCTTTCTTCTTCATTCTGTGCCACGTCCCGTCAGGATATAGGCGATTATGTCTCTCCCCAATTTCCTGTTTCTCTTGGTAAAGTTTTACTTTTAGCTATCTCTCCTCACCCCTGTCCTGCCAACAATTTACACAAACCTGTGAAAATAGTTTGTCCGCTGCTTCCATCTGATTTGAAACACCTGCTGCTTTGCGGCCATAGCCAACACTGAAATGGCCATGGAAGTAAATCAAGGCAGAAAACCGATAAGGCTGTTAACACCGACAACATTCCGGCAAATTCTGAAGCCAAGACGGTCCTCATTTTTTAAAATAAGTTCACCCAAAGCAAGGCAACTAAGCCACTCAGATGCAGGTGGATTATTGAGTGGGAAAGAATAAGGAAGCGTTATTAAGAAGCAGGAACGATAAAAGAACATAAAGTTTTGAAAATTGTAAAGCAAGAAGCCGGAAGAGAGTGTCACAAGCGTTTTTATATTACCCCTCTCCTTCATACATATATATAATTTCATCAACAAAAATATTACTTTAGTCTGATTTAATCCCAAGGAACGAAACGCATCACACAAAATTTTTACACTTTGTTATTAATTTGCCTAACAATAATCCGATATATAAACATTTATATATCACATCCTCTCCTATATATATATATATATATATATATATATATATATATATATATATATATAAGTTGCAAATTAAAAAATAATAATGTTCTTTTATTAAAGTATTTATTTATTTGTATATATATATATATTTGATATTTCAGATTGGCCTCAATCTTTCTTCAGAAATAACTGTTTGTTTACAAGTAGCGTCCGTCGCGAGATGCGGACGTCACGTGATATGGAACAAATATTCCTAACGTAATATCTTAGATGTTGTTTAAAAAATTAAAAAAATAAAATAAGAAATAAAAAAAAAATTGAACTATATCTAAAAAATGTTTAACTATTGAAATATTTATAAAGATTTAAAATACCCAAGTCTTTATTTAACCCTAGTTTATATGTATTTAATTTTAAAATCCAGTATTTTTCTTTTTTTCTGCGTGTGTATGTGGAACTGAAATCAGAATCTATCAATAAACATTTACAGTTTTCTAATGATTGTCCTGATTGATTAAAGTGCTCAGCTATGGGGGAATAAGGATTGTTTGACGTATGGTTTGTTTATGATTGTTGAAGCGAAATCTAAAATTATTTCCAGTTTTACCAATATATCCACTATTGAGACATATTGTGCAGAATAAATAGTAGATTATGTTATGGCTATCACAGGTGAGGCGAGGTGGGTGTATCTTGATATTGGTGATGGGTACAGAATATACATTATCTTTTATTAAGTGTTTACAAACTAAGCAACGAGGTTTGTTACATTTGTAATTTCCTGATTGGTTTGTATTGTTTAGATATTTGGTAGAGTTGAGGATAGCTGATAGGTTAGGTGATTGTTTTTTTGCATTTATGGGTGGTTTATCGAAAATGTCTTTAATCTTTTTGTCTAACTGGAGGTTCTTGTAATCCTTTTTTAAATTGTGAATAAGTGTGTGGGAATATTGATTGTGGTTAAAAATTATATTATATTGGTGAATCTGAAAATAATTTTAGATTTTGCTTTGGTTGATTTGAACCTTTTAAAACTCTTTATTCTACATTCAACACCATCACTTGATAAGGCACCATAAGTGTCGAAACAAAATGGCTATTTTTGTAGTGATTTTATAACATATTTATGTTAAAATTTTCGAATAAATTATATTTGCCCTACTCTGTATGGAACACTCTTTTAAGAATAGTACTTTTGGTTATTGGAATTTATTCCGTATACAACAATCCTATATATATATATATATATATATATATATTACAAACAGTTAATCATACCTTGAATCAATTAGCAATATTAATGCAATTATTGGCGAAATCCCTTCGCTAGTAGACATAATTATAAGCATTATACTACTAATAATCCACTGAATGATGGTAAAACGGTAAAATCGACCTTGCTCATCGAAACGCTCCTCTGTGGCTAAATTGGTAAAAGCACGTCAGGCTAAATGACGGTCCCGTATCAGGTACAGGTTCGATTCCTGTCGGAGGACGCCTATTTTCTATGAAGATTTCTCGGACATTCAGGCGAGTAAACGTCGTTAATACTGTTTATTATGAACAGGGAATTTACTTAAATATTTGTATCTATAAAAATAATGTATAGACAGAAAAATATCAAATATTTATATGTATAAATATAATTTTATATATATATATATATATAATATAATATATATATATATATATATATAAAATATATATATATATATATATATATATATATATATATATATATATATATATATATATATATATATATATATATATAAATGAACAAAGTCCGACAATTATTTTAAGACATTTTATGTGGCTAAATCTGTAAAGCATGTCATACTATGTGACGGTTCCGTGTAGGATACAGGTTCGATTCGTGTCGGAGGACGAATATTTTCTATGAAGATTTCTCGAACTTGACCCCTGTGTCCACTTTTCTATTTACATACGCTCTATCCCTGATATTGAGGACTTTTAGCCATCAATATAGCATACCTTAAAACAATATTTCATCAGACAGAGATATATATATATATATATATATATATATATATATATATATATATATATATATATATATTACTTCAAAATTATATATCTCGTCTACCTGTCATCAAATTCGACAAACAACTATCTGTACCGGTATACTTTAACAGCTAGGCCACGGTTTTAATTCATCCCCCTGAAGAAACCGGAAATCCCATCCTAAACGCGAGACAAGGAATAAATTATTACTTCTATCTAAAAGATCGGTTAGGGTGAGAGAGAGAGAGAGAGAGAGAGAGAGAGAGAGGGGGAGAGAGGGAGAGAGGGGGAGAGGGAGACAGAAAGATAAAGAGTGATGAGGAGAAGGTTCAACGTGAAATTGTGGCTAAGGAAATCGTCTTACAGACTATTAAGATTCTTATGATTTCGATCTACAATGGGTTTCCCATAGTCTTTTGTCAGACTTGGCTCGCCTTATTAATCCTAATTCGCTAGCTAGACTATAGAAAATGGTTTATTTTTTACACGGAAAATTAAGTGTATGGTGTGACGGGCGTGGGCATGTTTTGTCAGTCAGCAAATTAAGAAATGATTATATTTTTTACTTTCCACCTGTCAGACATTTAACTGGTCATTTGAAAATACTATTTATCAAATTAAGGAGAAATACATTTTAAAACAGCAAAACAATAAAGAAAAATCCAATTCTCGATCAAGGAAGATTTAAAAAAAAACTTACCAGATTTGTAGAAAGTGAATCCGAATGTTAATTAAATAAAAAAAAATCCTTGTTTTTGGAAATTACGACCTTCAAATGGGTAAATGTTTTCCGAAATATTTAAATTGTTTTCTCGCATTTTGATTGGTTGTTAGCGTTCTGAGAATTATAACGATTTCCGCGCATTTTACGAGACGAGAATTTCTTTTGGCGGGCGTTCTCAGTGAGAATTTCACTCAAAGGCGTGTTAATCATTCATAAACTTTGTGCTGTCAAATTAAAGAGAAAATAATATAAAAATCGAGTAATTTTCAAGCAACATGCGATAAAAATGCTTTGTTGATTATAAAATTGAATGTTTTCAGCTGAGGATTTTAAAAAGCATTTTTTTGCAAAGAATTTTCAAAATTCAGTTTGAACTGAAAAAGAAAAAAATGAGAATGTTTGTCGTAATTTTTCTGTTTAAAAGATGTATACTTTCTCCTTTCAAAACTTAAATGTTGCTTTGCAAAAAAAAAGACAAAATTATTGATAACATCACTGAATGTTTTTTGTTGACGATTTCAAAAAGTTTTTTTAAAAGAATATTCCGAATTCAATGTGAAGTAAAAAAAATGTTTGCCGTTATTGACTCTGTTTAAAAGTCGTTTTCTTTCTGCTTCTCTTCACTCAAAGGCTGCCACTGAAATCGATGGATCAAGCCGGGAAAGTGTTTTACAGCTTAATTCATTAGTTAGTCCTTTTTTTTTTTTTACATACGCCTGACCAATGGAAAGGCAGATCAGACATTTGGTAAACCGAGCCTCGTTCTGAACAATACATGTAGGTACTGCCATATTTTGGCGGGAAGAACAGCATAGCGTGATGAAAAAAGGCCTCAAACTTAATAAAAACAAAGTTTTGTCACCAAAATGTTTATGTTGTTATTAAGATGAAAGATCAAAGTATTTTTTAATTATTTTTTGAAATTTTTTAATCCTTTCCGAAATTTTGGTTAAAAATCTTGTTTTATTTACGTCAGCGGCCAATGTAATGATAAAGGTTAGGGGTTTTTTTTGCGCTTTTTCCGGTGAAACACACATTAATTTGGAAATTTTTGCAAAGATCAAATAATTGTCGGATTTTAATGAAACTTTCAGGACTTAATCAGAAATGAAATTATTTTTGAAATTTTTCTTTTTAGAAAATCTTGGTAAAAAATATTTTTTTAATACCTGTTACCACCTACTTACTTAATTTCATGAAATTTCGAGAAATTAAATCTTCAAGAATGCTTTTTCATTTTTAAAAATTCATTTTAAAACTTAGGTTTCGATAATTCAGTGGTTGTACCTAAATTACAATTAGGCAAGGTAACTTTCAACAACTTCCGTGACTGTATCTGTCTATATTTCTGAGATGAGGTATTATGTACACTATTTATATTATTCGGACTATTGTCCTCATCTTTGTCGCCATATTTATTACAACGTTTCGGCCGTTGTACGCGCCGGCCTTCTTCAGGTGGTTGGAAAGTCGAACTGAACCGTTTATTTCGCTCACTGGGGTAGACTGTTCTAGTTCCACGTGCCATGTTTAATGGATGTCAGTTATCAGTTATCTCTTGTTAATTTCCCTCTAAAAGTTCTCCACTGCCTTAACCGGGTATTGAACTCACACTCTTTGGGTCCTGTCACTGGATCTAACCAACGCCTTTATCCACTGTGCCGTATGTCCTCAAAGATCACATGGTACAGGAGATAACTGATAACTGACATCCATTAAACATGGCACGTGAAACTAGAACAGTCTACCCCAGTGAGCGAAATAAAGGGTTCAGTTCGACATTCCAACCACCTGAAGAAGGACGGAGCCTACAACGGCTGAAACGTTGTAATAAATATGGCGACAAAGATGAGGACAATAGTCCGAATAATGTAAATAATGTACTTCCGTGACTGTTTTCCTGAATATTGAACGGTGGGGATCAGAGAAATGAAGGTGATTCATCTAAATTAGCAGATACCAACAGATGATTGCTTTTATATACTGATGTTCACCCGACACAAGGCACAAGAGACACTCATGGTAGCCGGTTAATATGTGGTGTTGTATGTGTGTCAGAAAAATCAAGAAAATGTTGGAACAAACTGTTATATACTGTGTATGATTGTACGAGTAACAAATGATTAAACAACAAGTAACTTAGATGTGGCACAAGGCCGAAAGCATTGAGCACTCACAAAGTTGAAACTTTTGTCTGGTAGGTTGACTGAAGAGCCACCGGTGGAATATTTACTAACCGCCCCATGTAGGTCAAAAATTCCCCGTAGACCCCGTAAAAACGGGGTCGAGTAGCTGTGTCCCGAGACGAGACTCTGCCCTTCGACATATCACCGTCTGTGAACTCTGTGAACCCTAGTGAATGGTGAACGCCTGTGTTGTCGAGCGAGTCCTTTTAAGCAGACAGGGTGGATACATGACTCATAGTTTTTGTCATGTTTCAACTTTGTGGGATCGATTCACTTACGGTCACATCACGTTGAAACACCGGTTCACGTACGATCACCGAAGTTAAGCAACGTCGCGTCTTGTCAGTACCTAGATGGGTGACCGCTTTGGATTTAGCGGTAACGTTGGCTCAGACGTTTAAATTTTATTTTATATTTATTGGGGAGATTTTTTTTGAGAGCGGGTCCAGTCTGTCCTACTATTTACCCATAGCTGGAGGGGGGCGAAGAAGAGGAGTCATACCTTTCCCAAGGCTGTAAGTGAATGTAATTCACTTACCTGCTAATACCCTTGAGAAAGGTATGAATCCTCTTCTTCTCCATCCAGCTATGGGTAAATAGCAAGACAGACCGAGTCCTATTGCCTTAGATGGCAACTGGTCTACCGCAGAAAGAAATGGCTTTATTGCAGGAAAAAATCGGCCTCATCAGTCATGTATCGAAAGATACATGATCGCCTAAGCGTGTATCACGTATGGCACGTAACTGACTTTCCAGTCAAATCCATTACATTCACTTACGTGCTAATACACTTGGGAAAATGTATGAATCCTCTTCTTCACACCCCAGTTATGGGTAAAATAGCAGGACAGATCTGAGAATCAAAAAGAGGTCAAATTTGAAGTAGAGTATAACAAAAAAAAATCTCTAGGAATTTTGCTGATTTTAAATTCGTATTTCTGTTCTTGGACTCCATTATTTTTCGTTCTTTTGTGGTGCTTCTGAAAAGGAAGATGAAAAGAAAAAGTAATTAAGGCGTTCTCTTGTCAGTGGTCCAAGGTCTGGCTCTCTCCCTTTGTTTGCATGTTCAGTCAACGGATACATATACCGAAAGAAGGACATAAATACGCGCGTTAGAAGAAAGAGAGAGGTGGGTAGAGCGAGGCGGGGTGGGGGAAAAGTGATGGCCGTCACGAAAGAAATGAACGGAAAAGGGACTCTCGCTGGGAATGCCGGACTTTGACCAGAAATGGCGGGATGGGCTTGATTGATCGGGCGAAGGTTAGGGTTAGGGTTAGGAAGAAGGAAATCGATTGGAGGAAAACGAAGAACGGAAACAGCATTTTGAATGATACTTTTTATCATATGATTTATATATTATATTTCTACATTATTAAACGATATATATATATATATATATATATATATATATATATATATATATATATATATATATATATATATAATTGGTATATACGGAATGAATTCCAATAACCAACAATTACTTTTCTTAAAAGAGTGCTCAATACAAAGTAGAGCAGATATAATTATTTTTTATAAAAAAAAATTATAACATAAATATGTTATAAAATCACTAACAATGTTTTCCCTAGCGAAGGATCGTTAATTAATTTGAAACTTTTAAAACCATTTATTTTACAATCAACATCATCACTTGATAAGACACCGAGGGTGTTGAAACAAAATAGCTATTTTTGTAGTGATTTTATAACATATTTATGTTATAAATTTTTTAAAAAAATTATATATATATATATATATATATATATATATATATATATATATATATTTGGTTGGGTTGATGTGAGTTTGTGACCCTGGGTTTCGCGCTTTTGCGATCGTCAGACAAACTGATTAATTTTTAAAAAAGTTTGCGTTTATGTACATTGCGTGTATTGGTGTTATTATGGGAGTGGGGGCAATCGTCGTCGTGATGTCATCGTGCTAATGCAAACATAGATGCATGTCCGTACATCAGATGAGGTACGCAGACACACATACACACTTGCTTGTCCGTCGGGACTCATAAATATATAAACATATGTGGACAGCTTCGGATTTGACATATGTATGTATATGGGTGGTGTTGTGTCTATACATACGCATTTATATGTTGAAATTCAAAGATTGGAAGTGTAGCGAAAATTTCTCGTGAATGTCTCGTGAATGTATAGATGCCAAAAATCAGAGCATTTATCTTTTTTTTCCACTGAATAAAATTTCCTCGCATATGTATATACGTGTGGTGGGGTCTGTGTAAAATTAGGATAGGTAAAAATATTTTTTTTTAATTTTTAAAAAAAGGGTTTATTTTTTAGTATTTTAAAGCTGGTTATTTGCTTGTTTTTGATGACTGTGTATATGTAACTGGTAGAAATTTCGGTTTGTAATCCTTATTGGTTATTTTATTCGCTGTTATTTAATATGCTCGGGGAGGGGGGTATGTTAGCTCTATCTCTGATATTGAGCGCTTTCTAATAAGTACCGCGCATATAATATATAAATAATTATATATATATATATATATATATATATTTATATACACACATTTTTCATATATATATATATATATATATATATATATATCTTACTTATTATAAAACCCAGGTTGTGTGCGTGTGTGTCTCTGTACGTTTATATATTGGATCGGATTTCCTACATTTTTCAACCGATTTCAACAAAACTTCACAGGACTACGTAAAATTACCTTGCGGTGGTTCTGACAGCGCCCAAAAATGGAAAAACACAATTGTTTTTGCACAAAATTAATTTGAAAATACGATGAAACACGATTCTGTCACCAGAATGAAAGGGGGACAACTCATCTCGAGTTATACTTATTATAAAACCCAGGTTGTTTGTGTGTGTCTGTGTTCATTTATATATGGGATCGGATTTCCTACATTTTTCAACCGATTTTAACAAAACTTCACTTTTTTTGGCAGGTAGTGTTTCTTATTGTCTTGCACACTTTTTTCTTTATTTTTACATTCAGAATGCTTTAAAAATTCCATTTAGAAGACAACTGTTTATAATAAAATTCTATTTAATCGGTAGAGACTCATAACGATTGAAAACAATGTTTTTATTTGAGTTTGGGTTTGACCAATTCGTAAAAAAAAAAAAAAAAAAATCTAATTAAGACATGCGTCTCCGTCAACCTTAAACAATAATCTTTGTCAATTTTATTTTTCAGTCTTTATGATGGTCGATACTTGATCTATCTCTTACTGTTACATCCCCGGGCAACGCCGGGCTCTACTGCTATATATATATATATATATATATATATATATATATATATATATATATAAATATAAATATAAGATCACGTGAGAGGCCGAAATATTAACGACAGAACCATATGTCTAGTTGCAATGCATCTTTGTTATTTAACCTCACGTGATTCGACGTCATAGAACCGCATCATGAATTTACGACCTGCGTCTGCTATTCCACGACCATCGCATAGCAATCTTCTATGTCAACGTAACAGAATATCATTTTCGATGGTAAATATATCTTTGTTAAAATGTTCGTATAACCACTCTGATGATGGCTCATATGAGCCGAAAGCTTAGATCAAGGAACAGCATAATAAAAAATATTCAAATGCTGGACAATTTTTGTCTTTATTTTCACCCGAAATACGAAGCTTAGAACGGTTCATGATCAAACATAATAGACATTCATTTACTGTTATATATATAAATATACACCAGTCAGTATCCCGACTTGAGGCGCGTGGAGACATAGCTGTTTACACAGACCTGAGTGACCTCCTCAAAGCCGAAGTCTTGAAAAACCGCCCTAAGGGCAAGAACCACAATAATATCTTAACAACAAAACTAAAAAACGCCACAAAAGAACTAAAACCAACCCTAATATTGTCATCAGACGAGCTAGCAAAGCTAATACATACGTAATTTTGGATAAAGCTGATTACCACAAAAAATTACAAAATATTGTCGATGATCGAACTAAATTCACCAAACTGAAAAGAAATCCCACTGAGACCCTAAAAAAGGCCCGTCAATAAACTAATAACAGTTCAGAACACGGAAATCGTTTCCTGAAAATCCCCCAAATCATTGGAGAATACCAACCTGGATATTTATATGGAAATATAAAACCCCATAAACCTGGTTATCCGCTACGACCAATCATTTCCCAGATCCCAACACCTATCCACGGGCTATCAAAATTCCTGAACAACATCATCACTCCATACCTACCCACTAAATACAGCATCACATCAACCCACGAATCCCTCCAAATTTTAAAAGCTACTAAACAAAACCAAGGTATCATAGCGTCACTTGACGTCGAAAACTTTTTTACAAACGTCCCAGTCGATCAAACCATTGACATTATCTTCAATTCTGTGTGTACTAATAATTCTATTCTTCTGCCATCCATCGAACTATTTATACTAAAAAAAAATTACTACACGCATGCACAACCAAAGCCTTATTCTATGACCATAATGGCAATATTTACATCCAAAAATGGTGATAGTATGAGAAATCCACTGAGTCCATGCTTTTCCAACTATTACATGTCCCACGTAGAAAATACGATATTTACACAGGGCTGTAAACCGAAAATGTATGTCCGCTACGGAGACGATATTTTTATTTTAGCAAATAACGTTAAAGAAATAGATACACTTAAGAGTACATTTGAGAAAAACTCTGTCCTCAACTTTACCTTAGTCAAAAAAACAAACTCCCATTCTTAGATGTGTAGAATATAGTAATAACACTTTTATCACCTCATTATATAAAAAACCCACTAGCAAAAACTCTTGGCGCCTTAACTTTAAAAGTGAATGCCCACTCAGATACAAAAGAACAGTAATAAAAAAAACTTGCTAAAAAGAGCACACCAGAATTCATCCTCTCGACTACTCTTCCTTAAAGAAACGAATAATGTAAAACAGTCACTGATTAACAATGTCTTCCCTAACCAACTTATAGACAACCAAATTAGACTATTTCTCCCCAAAGTAAATAACAACGATAGTTAACATACAGTCAAAAATAACATAAATATTTTCTACAAAAAACAAATACACATTAACTACAATCAATCTTCACTTAGAAATATTATAAAGAAATACACTACCCCAAAAGACCCTAATAAAAAACTCAAATGAATTATCTACTATAAAAAATTCAAGACAGCCAACCTTATCCTCAAAAATAACAACACACCAACAGAGCCAAAATTACAACGAACGAACATTATCTATGAGTTCAAATGCCTCTTAAGGAACTGTGTTCCTGATCAAAACGAATTCATAAATAATTATATCGGTCACACAACTACATGCTTATCTAGACGTCTTACCTTACGCCTAACTGACCAGAGCTTCATTAGAACCCATTTAAACACACACACACACACTTACCAGACTCCATTCGAAGCATACTACTAGAAAACACAAACGTAATAACCTCACACACCTGTAAAAATAGATTAAAAATAACGGAAGCCCTAATACTAAAGAAAGAAAAAGCCAACTCTTAACAATATTAACTACGAACACGGCCACAATGTGCTAACCGTGTTCGGAAAATAAAACATCTGTATAACTCAGTAAAAACAAACGCATAAAGCACAAACTCAATTAAACTGAAAAAATAAAATCATCATTGATAATGCCTAAAAGTATATACGATAGCGCTTGGAATTATAAAACATGTGGACAGTTTTCTACACACACTGTGTCCCAAAAAGGAAGCTCTTGTTCGAATACAAGAAAAATTAAATAAAAAGTTTAACCGTAGCACCTTGTCAGCCGTTTTTAATGAAAACACACACACACACACACACACACACACACACACACACATATATATATATATATATATATATATATATATATATATATATATATATATATACACCGGGTGTAATATTTTATAGGATGGACAATTATGTTGCTACACGATTTGGACAATTTTGCTGTTACATCCGGTATATATATGAAAAAGGAGTGATTTTTTTAAAAATTTATCATTAGAAATCAAGAAATCTTATCAGAGAAAAATATCGTGAGCATATTTTTCTCATGCAGATTAAAGTTTTAAAACACAAGATTTTTAACGAAAATTTCAAAGGATTCAAAAAAATTCCTAATAATAAAAAAAACATTGTTTTAATTAACTTTTGTGCATTTGTCCATCATGTATGCTTATAGCGAATCTTTGACTTAAAACCAATTATATATTCGAATTCAGCATGTTGCAAATAAAATTTTGATAAGCAATTCAGTTCCGTACTCTTTATATAATCGAATATATTTGTAACTGTATTTGAAACTGTAGGGTTGTTCCAATAACTTGGACCGATTTTAAATGTGAATTAAGTTTAAGTGTCTAATGATTTTTTTCTTTTTCTTTCAGATTTAACAACTAACGTCTTTGGTAATTTCAACCACGGAAAGATTAACAATTAAACAACGTGTTAAAGTTATCGAAAATGGACGTTCAAATTTATAAATATCCGGCCCAATGTTTCCGCTAGCGAAAAAAATGACCACCAGACAGTGACCTTTTGTTGATGCAGTGGCTTTTCAATAATCTTCCTTGGATATTCATCAGTCCAAATGTGACAATTCTGCTTATGAACGAATCCACCAAGATGAAAATGGGCTTCATTACTTAACGAGGATTTTTTGCGAAAATCTTCTTCGGCTTGTCTTTTCATGTGCACCCAATTAACGAATGTACGGCGCTCCAAATTTTCAGCAGGTTTCAGTTCTTGTGTCAATTGAATTTTCTAAGCGCTTAGAGACAAATATTTTGTCAAAATTCAATGTAACGTTGTAGTGGAGAGGTTCAATTCCTGCGCGCAATGACGGTTAGAGGGGTCTGGATTTTCGGCCACATTCTCGTGCACTGCAGCAAGGTTTTCAGCTGGACGGCGTAAACGAGCTCGCACTGATGTTTTCGCATCTGCCACCGACCCAGTTTGTTTGAATTTACGAACATTTTTTCCAATTGCACTCTCGGTTGGTCGATTATGTTGATCAAAATAATCGAAGTGCGTGAAATGCATTTCTGTTTGAACGTTTATTTTCGTAATAGGCTTCGATAACTTAATAGTAATAGGCGACGCTTAAACTTAATTTACATTTAAAATCGGTCCAAGTTATTGGAACACCCTATATATGCAATAATATAAAAAAAACTAAGCAAAAACTAAGCCGATATTTTGGCGCTTCCAATTTAAAGCCAACGTTATTCTATTTTTTAAAAATAAATATTGGCTACGTTAATAAATGATTGAATAAATTCTAGAATATTTCTAGAATTGCCCACGCCAAGAGGATTAATTAAGGTTGATAATGACGAGGAAACACACGGATAAATCTGAGCGAAACAAAATAAGGAATGGTGTAGTGCCAGTAACTCATTTCAGGAAAATGAAACAGAATTTTTTTAAGTCTGTAATTTTAACGAATTGTCATGAAGAGGGAATGTTTATACAACAGATTAAAAATCTGACAAAAAATAATGATAAAAGTGTTTAAAATAAAGACGAGAAAGTTTGTTGCTCATCGAAGGGATATATGGTTGCAAATGTTCGAAAGTAGACGAAAAGAGATAGTTTGAAATACTTAGCTTTCTTGGATTGTTGCTCCGTGCTTAGTTAAGGCCAATAACATGTTTGGCTAGTAATTTGACACTGGCGAAAACTTCCACGCTGGACGCAGTGACAGAAATGAAACCATTCGCACTTCAGACACTCTTCTCTTATTAATTTAATTTTTCTCCTCGTTTTATATCAAAAAGGAATTTCACATAGACGCACTATTTTCTTTTGCTCAGCTCGCCGGCCAATTTCTGTGAAGGCAATGTCTTCATTAGTTCAAAGAAAATTTCACATAGGCTCGCTATTTTCTTTTTCTCAACTCGCCGGCCAATTTCTGTGAAGGCAATGTCTTCGTTGGTTCAAAGAAAATTTCACATAGGCTCGCTATTTTCTTTTTCTCAACTCGCCGGCCAGTTTCTGTGAAGGCAATGTCTTCGTTGGTCCAAAGAAAATTTCACATAGGCTCGCTATTTTCTTTTTCTCAACTCGCCGGCCAGTTTCTGTGAAGGCAATGTCTTCATTAGTTCAAAGAAAATTTCACATAGGCTCGCTATTTTCTTTTTTTCAACTCGCCGGCCAATTTCTGTGAAGGCAATGTCTTCATTGATTCAAAGAAAATTTCACATAGGCTCGCTATTTTCTTTTTCTCAACTCGCTGGCCAATTTCTGTGAAGGCAATATCTTCATTGGTTCAAAGAAAATTTCACATAGGCTCGCGAACTCCTCTCCGTCTTTATCTTCAGCTCGCCCGAATTTGAAGGGAGTGGGTGAAGGGAGTCATTATTATTTCGCATTCACTACACTTCATAGTTATTTCTTTAGTAAGGGAGGCGTTTTTTTATTATTATTAATTATTTATTTTATATAATAACACAAATAATAAAGCTAAAAACTTATGAAAAAAAACTAAACAAAAAAATAAAACAAGTTTTTCTTTATTGTTTACACGCATAAATCCTGCGTAATATATAATCCTATATAATTATTTTTTAAATGAATAATGGTAAAATTTAAAAATAGTACTAAAATAATACACGTGCAAACATTTCATTTAATAGAGGGCTTATTTAATATTATACATTTTTCCATGAAAGACAATAGTCTCTTTTTCCTATAGGTTTGGTTTGGTTTGGTTTGTTTTACGGCATATCAACCTGAATAGGTCATTTAATACTGACATGATTTTTATTGCTACTAATATTTTTTCCAAAAATTCATTGCTGGTAATATTTTTTTCCTTCGTAAATGTATTGCTAGTAATATTTTTCCCTCCAAAATATACTGCTGGTAATATTTATTTCTTTCAAAAATGTATTGCTGGTAATAATTTTCCTTCAAAAAAATTATTTATGTTATTAAAACCTATTTTTACACTTTCGTAGTGTTTTGACCCCAGTTTGGGCGGGGGTAACTATGTGCCCATAGTTGGGACCCTAACAGGTGCTACCACCCCAAGGTCAGGGTGGACCTGGCGACACCAGCAATTAAGAGGTGGTTCCACGCTCCTCAAAACCTACTGATCAGAGGCCTTGCTGCTGGATGTAGTTTATCGTCTTACCCAGGACGCGGATGTAGTTTATCGTCTTACCCAGGGCGCGGATGTAGTTTATCGTCTAACCCAGGGCGCGGATGTAGTTTATCGTTATCCGCAGGACGGTTTTCCTAAAGGTATTTTACGATTACGATTGGTGTTTTTGTGCGTGCTATGAAGTCGATAAGGGGGTCAAAAGTTTTATAAATGACTCGATGGTCTAAATGGTTTGTGGACTTACGTAAATAGTGAAGTTTGCTAAAAATAATTCCATGCAGACAAGCCTAGAATGAAATGACCCCAAATAATTGAATAAATCAATAAATTGCAATGCTTGTTGTTATCCCAAATCCTCAAAAGAAATCTGCCAAGAAGCTGGTCAGTTGATCGTTTCTTGGCACGCCATTTGACTACTGAACCAGAGAGAAATTTGGATCATTTAATCTCACCGACTGCATCTGCTCACTGATCATGGGGTCTTTTTTTCAGGTCTTTAATTTAAATTATTCATCACCTTGTAAAAAAACAAATGGACAAAAAATATAATTTGTGACATTTCCGCTTGGCCTTGGGCACTTCAATGTGGTGTAATGGTTAATGGGATTGTGACGCTAGATCAAGTACGACTGGATAGTGAGTTCGATCCTCACTGGGTGATCCATACTTCCAGCCTTGTACCACATTTAAGCTACGCTTATAAAATCATTTAGACTCTTCGACGTGGTGTAATGGTTAGCAAGCTTGTCTCGCTAGATCAGTTACGACTGAATAGTGAGTTCGATCCTCACTGGGTGCCCAAACTTTCGGCCTTGTGCCACACCTTGCTACGCTTAGAAAATCATTATGGGTAGTGGTTAGCAAGCTTAATCATTATGGTGTAATGATTAGCAAGTTTATCTCGCTAGATCAATTACGACTGAATAGTGAGTTCCATCCTAACTGGGTGCTCCATACTGTCGGCCTTGTGCCACATCCAATTTTTCGCATCTTATACAATTCTAAGGGTTGACCAGCACTACTCAAATTATTTTTTTTTAAATTGTAGATGAGCGTTCTTTCGACTTAACTAAGGCTGTGATGCTTGTCAGAATAAACAAAAATACTGGTTTATTACATTTTTGATGTGGGGGACCTGTTTATAACATCGATACAATATCAAATCGATCCCTGACTTTTACAGAATTATTCTCCTTTTAAGAATGTTATATTTATTTATTTTTACTGTTTATGAAAATTCTTATATCAACTATGAACATCTATGTCATCAGCATAGTTGCTTCATCGTCAATACACGAACATCTGTTGTGAAAACGAGCATTGTTTTCTATTTGTGGATTCACTTGGGGTGTGTTATAGTATATAGTGAACCTCGACCCATTTCTTCATATACCAATTTACTAAGCGTTGCCTAAATGTGACCTCAAGTGTGGAGCACCCGGAAAGGAGCGAACTCCCTACTTAGTCGAAAGTAATCTAACGAGACATGTTTGTTAACCATTACACCACGTCAATGTGCCTCCTTATTGCTTCATACATGTGCTTCTACACGTGCAAAGCATCAGGACTGAGCTCCGCATGATTTTTTTTTGCATATATATATATATATATATATATATATAAGGGAGAGGTTGAAGTGGTTTCTCGAGAGAAAAGTGTATATTTTAAACAGAAGAGAGAAGCCACAAACGCTTTTGGTTTTAATGTAGATTTGTTATATGTTGTATAATATGTATTATACTTTGTTTTCCATATTTTTGCTACACGTGTTTCTGGTCTCGCGACCTTTATCAGGCAAAGAGTGGTTATTTCCACATACTATTAAAAGGAATTCTTTTCCTTTATGTTTCCCGATGTTTAACCATTGTCTTTTGTGTGTAGTAGTAATCCAATATTTTTCTTGGACTTATAGCGAAAGTATTCTTCTACTTAAGTGGTAATAAAACAATTAGAATTGGCCAGAGAAAGAGCAAAGGAAGAAAGTCTTCGCTCTTATTTTTTTATCACCCCTGGATCTTCTTAGACCTATCACCATTTTCGAGTATTGTGTGGAAATGTGTGTTTTTGCTAGTATGTGTATCCATACATATATACTGTTTTATTATAAGGAATTAGTATGTGCATATATATATATATATATATATATATACTAGCAGCATCACTTGACTTAAAATATTTTGCACTTCCTTGCCTTTAAAGGAGTGCCCTTGCCGTGCTGATGTTGCTACATGCCTTACTTCTTGCCTATCTCACACTGCGAATTTTTTTCTAAGCTCTATACTAAACATTAAATCTGTTACGAAAAAAGAACTAAACAAAATGAACACGAAACGATCAACTTTAAAAAAAAGGACTTGTAATTGGAAAAACCGAATGAAAAAAGAATGTTAACAACAAATACTTTTTCACACCCAACCCAGTTCTGCGGAATCAGAATCAACGTTGAGTTTAAGCAAGCGAATGAGCCAATTGGAGTAAATGCCATGCAGATTTAAATTTTCCCCACTTGTGACGAATGCAGCTATCGATTTTTTTTGCATGCTAGCATGCTAGTTAACATTCGTGTCAGTCCGCTGTTGGGAAATGCAAAGTCGGTCTTGGCCTTCCCGCTAACTTGGAGCATGTGCATGTAAATTTTGGTGCAAATCCGTCGAAAATTACGACCGTGCATTCGTTACACACCCACACACATTCTGCCTTATATATATATATATATATATATACATATATATAGATAGATAGATAGATAGATAGATAGATAGATAGATATATAGAAAATAATAAGAAAGAACAGTAAGATTTATAGCAAGATTCTTAGAAAGATTGTCTGCGCTTATAATTTAAGTAAGTTTCTTAGAAAGTTATTCCTAGCATCGCTTGACAATGGAACGAAACTTTAAGTTTAATTTTTATAATTAAATTTACAGTTGTAGTTTCAGTTCTGAAACAGAAATTTCTGTGTCGCGATGGAATCATATTTTTAAAAAAGAAAATAATTACATATATATATATGTGTGTATGTATACACACACATTTCCAATGTTGCGTAGGGTTCGTGTATGTGCTTGTGCGTAGTCTATTGTGTTTGTTTTTGCCAGTATGTGTATATATATTTGTTCTTCATCGATACTTGTGTGTGTGTGTGTGTGTGTGTGTGTGTGTGTGTGTGTGTGTGGTCCGACCTGTGTATTTGGGCATTATGTGTGTATGGTGTGTGTTTATGTGTGTGGGGTTATGATCTGTTTACTGGTGGGTAAAATTTGTTTATGAAGTTTTATATATATATATATATATATATATATATATATATATATATATATTTGTATATTTAGGCAGCAATCCTTCCTTTATGCATGTTTCATTAAAACGACAGACAAGGTACTACGGTTGAGCTTTTTATTTAATTTTTCTTGTGTTCTGACAAGAGCTTTCTTTTCTGGACAAAGAGTGTGTAAGAACTGTCCGAATGTTCTGTATTTCCGAGCGCTTTCGGCTATACCTTTAGCCATTATCAAGGATGATTCAATTATCAGCTTATTATGACCATGAAATTATGAACATACACAGAACACACACACTCTACTAAGCTGATAATTGAATCATCCTTGATAATGGCTAAAGGTATAGCCGAAAGCGCTCGGAAATACAGAACATTCGGACAGTTCTTACACACTCTTTGTCCAGAAAAGAAAGCTCTTGTCAGAACACAAGAAAAAATTAAATAAAAAGCTCAACCGTAGTACCTTGTCTGTCGTTTTTAATGAAACATATATATATATATATATATATATATATATATATATATATATATATATATATATATATAATAAATGATAAAAATATAGTTTTAAGGCATGCTTAATATCAGGAACAGAGAATATGTAAATATAAAAATGGACATTGAAATCAACACCAAATGACTACAATCTGTTTCAGACGCAATATATATATATATATATATATATATATATATATATATATACCACAAATGTTAATACAAATAGTTAACCCTTACGCCCATTATTGAAAAATTTGCTTCAGCTGTTTCCATAGTAATTAATTATTTTACGAATGAATATGATTATAAAACTGCGTAAATTTCAAGATTAGTTATTCCAAAAATTTCGCTTGGGGATGAAACAGACCTTGATACTTTAATTCAATTTAATTCTGATAATTATATTGAAGTTCTTGGCCCCTGTTTTTGAAACATGAGAACTCTTATGTAGCGATGGAATCATATTTTTAAAAAATAATTATAATTTAGGCTCTACTTTTGTACTGAACATTGTTTTTTTTTTAAATAAAAACAAAAATACTAAAGAACTTCGTATTATTAAGATAACGTGTTCTTTCCTATTTTTCAATATTTGCACACACACACACACACACACACACACACACACACAACATATATGTTACGTATGGATTTTTTATTTATTAATCCGACATATTATTTTATTTGTTTAAAAGACCATCCTTCAAATCTACAAACAACCATTCGTCCTTGCATTGAATATTGTAGCCATATATGGTTTGCTGGCCCCGCTATTCATCTCGAGGTCCTAGACTAAATGCAGAGACCGATATGCAATATGATAGGTTCTGACCTGGCATCTCGTCTACAGACACTTTCTCACAGACGTGAGGTGGCTTCCCTCTGTCTTTTCTACAAATATTTCCATGAAATCTGCTCTAACGAGCTATTTTCCCTAGTGCCCCAAATACATGAATTTAAGCGTGCTGGCATCTGTATTGGCATCTTGGTCCCACCCATTCACTGTCGAAACAGTTAAATGTAGCCGTCTCTTCTCCTCCAACATTTTATCTCGCACTTCCCTACAGAAGAACTTCCTTCCTCTTACTTGCTTTGCTGATATTATCTTCAAATGTAATGTCAATCGACATCTTCTGATGTCTTGATCTTGATCCCCGTCCTTCTCTTTATCCTTTCCTTAAACACCCCCCCTCTTTACTCTTGATCTCGCTCTATGTAACCCTGTGTTAGTGTCACTCCCGCTTTGCTTGGGTTGATGTGCTTAAAAAAAAAAAAAATGTTATTTTTAATGGATACTCATATTTGAATAGATGCTCTGTTTTATTTATATATTAAAAAGTATATTTATTTGTTTATCTCCATTATACAAGCCTGACAATTCGAGAGTGAGTATTTTTCTGACTTCTAGAAAGCTAGAAAAAATGTAGCTTTCGTTCTGTGTCTGCTATTAACACTGTGCCATCTGCATATCTTATGTTGTGTCGGAAGTAACGAAGAACAGACTTACGTGAATGGAGCGGCGATGTCGACCGGGGAGCCCTAGGCGCGAACGCCTTATTTTTCCCCGCTTCAGTAGCCTTCCATTTGGATTGGCGGAAAAGGTGAGGCCAGAGGTATGTTATAAAAATCCCTAGCGAAACAAGTTGTTATTATTTTTCCTGTTATTACTGTGGTTACCTGACCCTAGCGGAGAGGGTCGCAAAGGAAGAACGTTTTCCTTTGCAACCCGTTCATTCGCAACTATCTCCATGCTGGGCTTTTTATTCAAATTCATTTTCGACAGTTGTTAAGATTGTAACCGCTAACAATGAATCCTGGTAGAACATATAATTCTCTCAGAATCGCCTTACTGTATAGATATAGTTCAGCAAAAAAAAAGACATCTTTGTTTTACACACTTTTCTATTTTTGTATATATGTTGAACTTATTTTTTATCAGTTCGGTAGTCTTTTCTTTGTTTCTCTTGCTTTAAGTCTATTCTTCATCTGTGAGGAGATTGTCCAGCATTCACTGCCATAGAGGAGGACTGATATTACGTCACAGTTCAGTACACTTTTCTTTGTTTCTATTGCTTCAAGTCTCTTCTTCATCTGTGAGGAGATTGTCCAGCATTCACTGCAATAGAGGAGGACTGATATTACGTCACAGTTCAGTACACTTTTCTTTGTTTCTATTGCTTCAAGTCTCTTCTTCATCTGTGAGGAGATTGTCCAGCATTCACTGCCATATAGGAGGACTGATATTACGTCACAGTTCAGTACACTTTTCTTTGTTTCTATTGCTTCAAGTCTCTTCTTCATCTGTGAGGAGATTGTCCAGCATTCACTGCAATAGAGGAGGACTGATATTACGTCACAGTTCAGTACACTTTTCTTTGTTTCTATTGCTTCAAGTCTCTTCTTCATCTGTGAGGAGATTGTCCAGCATTCACTGCAATAGAGGAGGACTGATATTACATCACAATTCAGTACACTTTTCTTTGTTTCTCTTGCTTCAAGTCTCTTCTTCATCTGTGAGGAGATTGACCAGCATTCACTGCCATATAGGAGGACTGATATTACGTCACAATTCAGTACACTTTTCTTTGTTTCTATTGCTTCAAGTCTCTTCTTCATCTGTGAGGAGATTGTCCAGCTTTCACTGCTATATAGGTGGACTGATATTACGTAACATTTCAGTACTCTTTTATTTATTTCTAACAAAGTTTATCTGTTTCTTAATACTCTGCTTAGCTTTTGGAAAGCATCTTTGGCTATCCCAATGCGCCTTCGGATCTCAGTGTCACACTTTCCGTCCTCTATTAGAACACTTCCCAGACCTTTAAATTTCTGCCCTTGTTTGATTTTAGTATCCCCGATTTGCATTTTGTTATCCCCGATGTGCTAGTGGCACACCCACCTTAGGATGAAAAGTTTAAAAACATCTATGGCATCTGGGTAAACATTAGCCTACCAGATCCCTCAACTTTGCATATAAACCTCCTCTAGTTACATTTAATAATATTATGTAACAGTTCAGTATTCTTTTCTATGTTTTTCTGTCTGTTAATACTCTGCTTAGCTTTTGGAAGGCATATTTGCCCATCCCAATGCACCTTTGCGAAATTCATTAATTCAATAAAAAAAATATTGGATTTTTTTTTCTGGAAGCGTCAAAACTTGTGCAAAGTACGATTGTGATGTGTTTTTCTTCTTTACTGAAGTCGGTGATTTTTCAGCACCTCTTTGTGTTTTTATGGGGAGCTGACAAAAGCAACTCCCCTTGCTTCTCACCGCTAAACCTTGCAGGTGCTTGAATTATTCAATCGAGAAGCAATTCACTTAATTGTTGCCCTGAAGGAAACTTCCGCGTACTTTAGCAATTATTTAGAAATGGATCGACACAGTTCAGTGGTTGCTGAAAGGCGGGTAAGTGGGGGAGGGGAGATCAGTTTGTCCGCCTGTGAGGGGAAGACAAAAGACTGACATAACGTGAACTGGACATGAAAGTAAGAAACGTTCAACTGAACAGGAAATAGGGCCCATTATAAGAACTTATCTCGATGCATAATAGGAAATGTAACAAATACACCCGCATGCGTCTGTGTGTGTGCATTTATCTGTATACGAATGTACACGCATTGGGCACCTCGAGGTGGTGTAATGGTTAACAAGCTTATCTCGCTAGACTGGGTAATGAGTTCGATCTTCACTGGGTGCCCCCTACTTTCGGCCTTGTGCCACATTTAATCTACGCTTAAAAAATTACTGGGGCACCTCGAGGTGATGTAATGGTTAGCAAGCTTGTCTTCCTAGAACAATTACAACTAGGTAGTGAGTTCGATCCTCACTGAGTGCCCCATACTTTCGGCCTTATGCCACATCTAGGCTACGCTTGGAAAATAACTACGAATGTACACGCGTGTATGTGTGTATACGCATATGTGTGAGAATGTTCATATGTGTGTATATGGGTTTATGTGTATATTTGTGTGCATGCGAGTTTGAGTATATACGCATACGTGTGCATTTGTGCGTGTGTGTGCATGTATGTATGGGTGTATACGGATCTGTGTGTATATTAGGGCAGGTTGATTTTACACTTTCTTTCGGCGATCAACATTGCACCCAGGATGAAACCTGGTGTTTCATATGATAAGTACTTTCACTAAAAATGAGATTCTTAGCTTTTACCAATTTTAGAGTATTTAGTTTTAAATATCGTCTGAAAAACATGTACAGAAATAGCTAACTTCCGCAGATTTACAAACTGACTTCAAAATTTTACTATTTCAAGAATAAATCCAAATAAAGTTAATATTTTTATGTATTTACATACATTAAAGAGAAAATATATTCAAACCAGAATTCTATTTACGAATCACAAGTAAAATATGTAATTTTTACTGTATTCGCTAAGTAAAAACTGTGTAAAAAAATTGTAGAAGGCTATTTATTCAATGAAGAAGATTTTTTCAATCATAATTAATAAAAATAAAAAATAGATAAAACTGTATATAATGTGGAATCTTCCATATTAACCTTCCACCCCTTTCGGAAAAATGTTTCCTTCTATAAAACAAAGCCTTAACCAATCAACATTTCGTTTCAGTAAAATTCAATTTTCTATTGGTTAAAACTGTCACAACAGAACTTTTTCCCACCTAAGGTCCCTGGAGCCGAATTTTAAACACCCAACTCTATATAAACAAACACATGACTCAATTCAAGTCAGTCAGTCTGTTCGGTTCAACTCTCTTCCTACGGGCGAGAGGAACCCGAAGGAGGCTACGCCGAAGGGCGGAGTCTCCTTCGGGGAGGTTAACTGGCCCAGAACCCGTTTATGCGGGTTCAAATGGGCTATTTTTTGGCCGGGCCTAATGGCTCGGGAATTGCCCACGTTAAAAAGGCCTTGTGCCACATGACACCCTCGTGGGGGTGACTGAATATTCACCTCAGTCTGTTCGGTTCAACTCTCTTCCTACGGAGGAGAGGAACCCGAAGGAGGCTACGCCGAAGGGCGGAGTCTCTTTCGGGGAGGTAACCGGCCCTGAACCCGTTTATGCGGGTTCAAATGGGTTATTTTTTGGCCGAGCCTAATGGCTCGGGAATTCCCCACGTTAAAAAGGCCTTGTGCCACATGACACCCTCGTGGGGGTGACTGGTATCAGTCGTTCAGTCCTGAGCGACTGTTCGGTTCAACTCTCTTCCTACGGGTGAGAGGAACCCGAAGGAGGCTACGCCGAAGGGCGGAGTCTCCTTCGGGAGGTTAGCTCGGCCCAGAACCCGTTTATGCGGGTTCAAATGGGCTATTTTTTGGCCGGGCCTAATGGCTCGGGAATTCCCACGTTAAAAAAAAGGCCTTGTGCCACATGACACCCTCGTGGGGGGTGACTGAATATTGTCACCTCTGAACTTCGGTTCAACTCTCTTCCTACGGGCGAGGAACCCGAAGGAGGCTACGCCGAAGGGCGGAGTCTCCTTCGGGAGGTTAAACCGGCCCAGAACCCGTTTATACGGGTTCAAATGGGTTATTTTTGGCCGAGCCTAATGGCTCGGGAATGCCCACGTTAAAAAGGCCTTGTGCCACATGACACCCTCGTGGGGGTGACTGAATATTGTCAGTCGTTCACTTTGAGCGACTGTTCAACTCTCTTCCTACGGGCGAGAGGAACCCGAAGGAGGCTACGCCGAAGGGCGGAGTCTCCTTCGGGGAGGTTAAACTCGGCCTGGAACCCGTTCATACGGGTTCAAATGGGCTATTTTTTTGGCCGAGCCTAATGGCTCCGGGAATTCCCACGTTAAAAAGGCCTTGTGCCACATGACACCCTCGTGGGGGGTGACTGAATATTGTCAGTCGTTCACTTTTCTGAGCGACTCCTGGTTAAACTCTTCCCGGGGGAGAGGAACCCGAAGGAGGCTACGCCGAAGGGCGGAGTCTCCTTCGGGGAGGTTAACTCCGGCCCAGAACCCGTTTATGCGGGTTCAAATAATATTTTTGGCCGAGCCTAATGGCTCGGGAATTCCTACGTTAAAAAGGCCTTGTGCCCACATGACACCCTCGTGGGGGGTGACTGAATATTGTCAGTCGTTCTGTTTGAACCGACTGCACGGTTAAACTCTCTTCCTACGGGCGGGAGGAACCCGAAGGAGGCTACGCCGAAGGGCGGAGTCTCCTTCGGGAAGTCGCTGGCCCAGAACCCGTTTATACGGGTTCAAATGGCTATTTTTTGGCCGAGCCTAATGGCTCGGGAATGCCCACGTTAAAAAGGCCTTGTGCCATGACACCCTCGTGGGGGTGACTGAATATTCGTTCACCTCTGAACTGACTGTTCGGTTCAACTCTCTTCCTACGGGCGAGAGGAACCCGAAGGAGGCTACGCCGAAGGGCGGAGTCTCCTTCGGGGAGGTTAAACTGGCCCAGAACCCGTTTATACGGGTTCAAATGGGCTATTTTGGCCGGGCCTAATGGCTCGGGAATGCCCACGTTAAAAAGGCCTTGTGCCACATGACACCCCTCGTGGGGGTGACTGAATATCGTCAGTCGCTCACTTTCTGAGCGACTGTTCGGTTCAACTCTCTTCCTACGGGCGGGAGGAACCCGAAGGAGGCTACGCCGAAGGGTGGAGTCTCCTTCGGGGAGGTTAAATCGGCCCAGAACCCGTTTATACGGGTTCAAATGGGTTATTTTTGGCCGAGCCTAATGGCTCGGGAATGCCCACGTTAAAAGGCCTTGTGCCACATGACACCCTCGTGGGGGTGACTGAATATCGTCAGTCGTTCACTTTCTGAGCGACTGTTCGGTTAAACTCTCTTCCTACGGGCGAGAGGAACCCGAAGGAGGCTACGCCGAAGGGCGGAGTCTCCTTCGGGGAGGTCGCTCGGCCCAGAACCCGTTTATGCGGGTTCAAATGGGCTATTTTTGGCCGAGCCTAATGGCTCGGGAATGCCCACGTTAAAAGGCCTTGTGCCACATGACACCCTCGTGGGGGGTGACTGAATATTGTCAGTCGTTCACTTTCTGAGCGACTGTTCGGTTAACTCTCTTCCTACGGGCGAGAGGAACCCGAAGGAGGCTACGCCGAAGGGCGAGTCTCCCTTCGGCCCAGAACCCGTTTATGCGGGTTCCAAATCGGCTATTTTGGCCGAGCCCTAATGGCTCCGGGAATTCCCACGTTAAAAAGGCCTTGTGCCACATGACACCCTCGTGGGGTGACTGAATATTGTCAGTCGTTCACTTTGAACCGACTGCACGGTTAAACTCTCTTCCTACGGGCGGGGAGAACCCGAAGGGCGGAGTCTTATACGGAACCCGTTTATACGGGGTTCAAATGGGCTATTTTTGGCCGAGCCTAATGGCTCGGGAATGCCCACGTTAAAAAGGCCTTGTGCCACATGACACCCTCGTGGGGGTGACTGAATATCGTCAGTCGTTCACTTTCTGAACTGACTGTTCGGTTCAACTCTCTTCCTACGGGCGAGAGGAACCCGAAGGAGGCTACGCCGAAGGGCGGAGTCTCCTTGGGGGAGGTTCTCCGGCCCAGAACCCGTTTATGCGGGTTCAAATGGGCATTTTTTGGCCGGGCCTAGTGGCTCGGGAATGCCCACGTTAAAAGGCCTTTGTGCCACATGACACCCTCGTGGGGGTGACTGAATATCGTCAGTCGTTCACCTCTGAACCGACTGCACGGTTAAACTCTCTTCCTACGGGCGAGAGGAACCCGAAGGAGGCTACGCCGAAGGGCGGAGTCTCCTTCGGGAGGTTCGCTCGGCCCAGAACCCGTTTATGCGGGTTCAAATGGGTTATTTTTGGCCGAAATTCCCACGTTGGGACACCCGTCGGGGGGGTGACTGAATATTGTCAGTCGTTCACTTTCTGAGCGACTGTTCGGTTAAACTCTCTTCCTGGCGAGGCTACGCCGAAGGGCGGAGTCTCCTTCAGGAGGTTATGGCTCGGCCCAGAACCCGTTTATGCGGGTTCAAATGAGCCACCCGTTAAAAGGCCTTGTGACACCCCTCGTGGGGTGACTGAATATTGTCAGTCGTTCTTTTGAACCGACTGCACGGTTAAACTCTCTTCCTACGGG
The DNA here is from genome assembly GCA_903632075.3 of Acanthosepion pharaonis. NCBI lineage: Eukaryota > Metazoa > Mollusca > Cephalopoda > Sepiida > Sepiidae > Acanthosepion > Acanthosepion pharaonis. The sequence continues at coordinate 170,195 of CAHIKZ030004535.1, forward strand.
CGGGAGGAACCCGAAGGAGGCTACGCCGAAGGGCGGAGTCTCCTTCGGGAGGTAAACCGGCCCTGAACCCGTTTATACGGGTTCAAATGGGCTATTTTTGGCCGAGCCTAATGGCTTGGGAATTTCCCACGTTAAAAAGGCCTTGTGCCACATGACACCCTCGTGGGGGGTGACTGAATATCGTCAGTCGTTCACCCTGAACTGACTGTTCGGTTCAACTCTTCCTACGGGGAGAGGAACCCGGAAGGAGGCTACGCCGAAGGGCGGAATCTCCTTCGGGAGGTAAAACTCGGCCCAGAACCCGTTTATACGGGTTCAAATGGGTTATTTTTTGACCGAGCCTAATGGCTCGGGAATGCCCACGTTAAAAAAGGCCTTGTGCCACATGACACCATCGTGGGGGGGTGATTGAATATCGTCAGTCGTTCACCTCTGAACTGACTGTTCGGTTCAACTCTCTTCCTACGGGCGAGAGGGAACCCGAAGGAGGCTACGCCGAAGGGCGGAGTCTCCTTCGGGGAGGTAAATTGGCCCTGAACCCGTTTATACGGGGTTCAAAATGGGCTATTTTTGCCGAGCCTAATGGCTCAGGAATTCCCACGTTAAAAAGGCCTTGTGCCATGACACCCTCGTGGGGGTGACTGAATATCGTCAGTCGTTCACCTCTGAACTGACTGTTCGGTTCAACTCTTCCTACGGGCGGAGGAACCCGAAGGAGGCTACGCCGAAGGGCGGAGTCTCCTTCGGGGAGGTAAACTCGGCCCTGAACCCGTTTATACGGGTTCAAATGGGCTATTTTTTGGCCGAGCCTAATGGCTCGGGAATGCCCACGTTAAAAAGGTCTTGTGCCACATGACACCTTCGTGGGGGTGATTGAATATCGTCAGTCGTTCACCTCTGAACTGACTGTTCGGTTCAACTCTCTTCCTACGGGCGAGAGGAACCCGAAGGAGGCTACGCCGAAGGGCGGAGTCTCCTTCGGGGAGGTTAAACCGGCCCTGGACCCGTTTTATACGGGTTCAAATGGGGTTTTGGCCGAGCCCTAATGGCTCGGGAATGCCCACGTTAAAAAAAGGCCTTTGTGCCACATGACACCCTCGTGGGGGGTGACTGAATATTGTCAGTCGTTCACCTCTGAACTGACTGTTCGGTTCAACTCTCTTCCTACGGGCGAGGAACCTGAAGGAGGCTACGCTGTGGGCGGAAGGGCAGAAGTTTATACGGGTTCCTCAGGGAGGTTCCGGGAATGCCCACGTTAAAGGCAGCCCTGGACCCGTTCTGAATATCGTCAGGGTTCACCTCTGAACTGGGTTCGGTTTTTCCTACGGGCGGAGGAACCCGAAGGAGGCTACGCCGAATGGCCTCGGGAATGACCCGTTCATACGGGTTCAAATGGGCGAGCCTGATGGCTCGGGAATGCCCACATTAAAAAGGCCTTGTGCCACATGACACCTTCGTGGTGGGGTGACTGAATATCGTCAGTCGTTCACCTCTGAACTGACTGTTCGGTTCAACTCTCTTCCTACGGGCGGGAGGAACCCGAAGGAGGCTACGCCGAAGAGCGGCGTCTCCTTCGGGGGGAGGTAAAATGGGCCCTGAACCCGTTTATACAGGTTCAAATGGGCTATTTTTTTTGGCCGAGCCTAATGGCTCGGGAATGCCCACGTTAAAAAAGGCCCTTGTGACACATGACACCATCGTGTGCGGGGGGACTGAATATTGTCAGTCGTTCACTTTTGAACACACTGCTTGGTTTGAACTCTTCCTACGGGCGAGAGGAACCTGAAGGAGGCTACGCCGAAGGGCGGAGTCTCCTTCGGGGAGGTAAATCGGCCCTGAACCCGTTTATACGGGTTCAAATACGAATATTTTTTGGCCGAGCCTAATGGCTCGGGAATGCCCACGTTAAAAAGGCCTTGTGCCACATGACACCCTCGTGGGGGGGGGGTGACTGAATATTGTCAGTCGATGTCGGTCGACCGGCTGATCGGTTCAACTCTCTGCCTTCGGGCGGGGAGGAACCCGAACGAGGCTACGCCGAAGGGTGGAGTCTCGTTCGGGGAGGTAAACCGGCCCTGAACCAGTTTATACGGGTTCAATGGGCATATTTTTGGCCGAGCCCACGTTAAACCGGCCTTGTGCCATATGATGCCCACGTGTGTGTGTGGGGGGGGGGTGACTAAATATAGTCAGTCATCAAATTTCAAGAGATCCATACAAACTCCCCGCTGTTCAATTTACTGACTCGCAAACACTTAAAGTTTCTCAACAAACTCAAAGCAGCATTCAAATAACCATTTGTCCGCGTGGATATTCATCACCTACAATTGACTTAAAGAGTGAACATTTTCACTACGTCAAAGTAATTGTACATTCATCAACTTAGCCTATCAGTTAAAGGCAAACAACTCTTAGCAACTTTAATTCTGACCCATAAATAACTTTCACCCTATAAAAATTTACCTTCTGATACACCTCACTCGGTATACGACCCGCAACAATAACATCATAAAACTGCTAGGCACAAATTATAAAACAAAATGTTTTAAATTTGCATTGTTTATTAAAATCGCACTAAAACTACTGCACTGTATAACATATTACATCATAATATAGCTAAATAGTTCAGTATAATTTCTCTTTGAAGTAAATGAAGTTCTTATTTGATAACACAATGACTTAGTAGTAATGTCTTTTGTAAAGCTTCAGTAAATTATAAATTTTATAAGGCCTTTGCTATAAGGCTTTCACTGATCACTGGAATGAAATTTCAACGCTACGATTTTGAATCTAAACTTAATCTTTAAACTCGTTTCCTCGTAAAACGATAACAATTTGGGAAAATATTTTGTGTCATTATTTATCAAGACAAACCTCGACATTCAAATAAACTGCAATACCACGCTTCCAAAATCCACTTACTATTTCATGGCTGACGTAGTTTTTTGGTTTTTTTCCACTGGCGCCAATTATAAAATGGAGAGAATTAAATAGATATATAAACAGACTGTGATAGATAGATAGATAGATAGATAGATAGATAGATAGAGTAAGACAGTGATAATCGAAACAACAAGAATATTAGATAGATACATAGGAACAGACTTAGATAGATAGATAGATAGATAGATAGATAGAGTAAGACAGTGATAATCGAAACAACAAGAATATTAGATAGATACATAGGAACAGACTTAGATAGATAGATAGATAGATAGATAGATAGATAGATAGATAGATAGATAGAGTAAGACAGTGATAATCGAAACAACAAAAATATTAGATAGATCGAAACAACAAGAATATTAGATAGATAGACATAGGAACGAAAGACAAGAATATTAGATAGATACATAGAAAACAGACTTAGATAGATAGATAGATAGATAGATAGATAGATACAGTAAGACAGTGATAATTGAAACAACAAAAATATTAGATACATAGGAACAGACTGAAAAAGATAGATAGATAGATATTTCCAAATTAGGTACCTCCATAGATTCGCGATACCTAAGGTTTAAATGAATAAGATTAGTTAGATCATTCGTTAGATAAAAATAAAAATAAAAAAGTAGATATGTGTATATAACACCATAATAACACGGGTCACAAATTATAAGACAGAATGTTTTAAATTTACACTGTATAACAAATTACATCCTAATATAGCTAAATTGTTCACTGTAATTTCCCTTTGAAGTAAATGAAGGTCTTATTTGATGGCAAAATCATTTAGTAATAATGTCCTTGTGCCATGCATCTTGTCCAGATACAATTTGTAAAGCTTCAGTAAATTATAAATTTTATAAGGCCTTTGCTATAAGGTTTTCACTGATCACTGGAAGGAAATTCCAACGTTACGATTTTGAATCTAAACTTAATCTTTAAACTTACCTCCTCAAAAAAATGTAACAGTTTAGAAAAAAAATTGTTATTGTTATTTATTATATCAAACTCTAATTTTCAAATTGAGTGCAATACGACGATTCCAGAATCGAATTGCCAGAGATTTTCATGCATGTTTGAAGATATACGCATATGTGTGCATACGTATATGTGTATGCATGTGTTTTTGTATATATGCATATGGGTGTATTTCCGGTTGTATATTCGTGGCTACACTCGTGAACCACTATGTGTAGGCTCATGGCCACATCACGTTGAAATAAAAATTTACGTACGATCACCGAATTTAAGCAACGTCGAACCTGGTCAGTAGTTAGAAGGGTAACCGCTTGGAAATTCCAGGTGCTGTAAGCTTAGATGTGCGGGTGGTGTAATGGATAATGGCTCAGAATTGTAAATCGGAGAGACGAGTTCCAATTCCAGTTGGGTTCGTTATATTCACGTAGGCGGAAAGATATTGGGGTCAACACATGTTTTGGTTGCTATTTTACATTTTGCTATTCTATGTTGAATATTTTCACAATTCCAAATTTTTATCATCTCAACCATCCATAAATTCAAGCCATAAAATTTATTTTGACATTCTCATATATCTAACTTGTTTGTCAATGTGTTTGATAGAGTTTTCTAATTAAAATTGATTCCTCTGGCCTCCACAACATCAAGTATCATGTTCATCCTGGTCATAATCATTAGCACCCATGAAATTTTCGTACATAATGTAGAGTTAGCGGCAGACTGGCTCAGTGTGTTATTTTGCCCGATTGTAAGTGGGCTCCCTCCTTATATCAAATGCAATAAAGAAACAAACAGAGACAACAGTTTTAGTAATAAAAAGAAACAAGCACTTTATGAAGTCGTCTGCATTCTATCAGTTACTCAAGTTCAATGTGAGAGGACATTTTTCAAAGCTAAAGATTATAAAAACAAGGTTAAAAAAATTCAATGAGGAGAATTTGTAATCATACATGTTGCTATCCATTGAAAAGGAATTGGTAGATGAATTGGATGCAGAAACAATTCTTGGCAAATTCAGGCAATCATCTAGTGAACAAAAATGATTACTCTTAATATAGTAGACTGCATGCAATGGTTTATTAGGCTTTTGAACATGTTAAAATTGAAAGCACGTTATAAAGTAGATATATTCTATTTTAACGATCTCCTCAAGAACATACTCAGATCAGTCGTAAAAGTCTTTGCAGATAATATAACAGTGTAAGGGTCAACCTCAGAAAATCGGGATGAGCTGAGCCTGGCAGCTGATCTCTATTCTGACCTATCTCTTACAGCTCAATGGAGGTAAAACTGGCTTGCGACATTCCATACCAGCCAAACAACCCTAATAACTTTTCATCATTGCTGAGCAAACACTGAATTTTTCACATTTAAAATTCGTATCTCCAGTAATTGACTGGTCAGGGTGTTAGCTAGGCCGATGTCAAGCACCCCCGACTGATGGAGTGGACCCCCTATATCAAATAATAAATGCAATAAAGAAACAAACACAGACAACTGATTTAGTAATAAAAAGGAATAAGAACTTTATAAAGTCGTCTGCATTCTATCAGTTACACAAGTCCAAAGTAAGTGGACATATTCAAAGCTAAAGATCTTAAAGACAAGGTTAAAAAATTCAATAAGGAGAATTTGGAATCATACACGTTGCTATCCATTGAAAAGGAATTGGTAGATGAATTGGATGCTGAAGCAATTCTTGCAGATTCAAGCAATCATCTCTTGAACCAACACAATTACGCTGTTCGTTTTATACGCATATATGGTGCAAAAGAAATGCTTCCTCAGTGAATTATATTCCGGAGTCTTAGAACGTTTCGGGCCACCATGACACCAGACTTTCTCTTCTATGGTCCCCACTAAGAGGAATCATTTCTCGACACTATAGTGGATTACATGCAATGCTCTATTCTGATTTTGAACTTTTGCGAAAGCTTCTGGTGATGCGTTGGCCTTTTTTATATATCTATCTGGGCGGTTGAAAAGACATCATTAGCTCACAACGCGATTATAAAATTACAAACTTAAAAAAAATCACATATGAGGTGCAAAAAAGTACGCATAGACAAAAACGATAAAATCATTTAATATATATTTCACATATATTTTTGTATATTTTAAAGAACATATATGTATAGAGAAATAAAGAAGTTTTGCTTATCTGTTGGTGGCAACATGAGTTATCAGAGAACTGTGCAGAACGTCTGCCTCCTTCGGTCGTCGAACAACGAAAAGAAGTTTTGATTTTATTATAACGCTTGTTCGGGAGCATCATGGGAATATTCTATACTATTTTTTAATAATCTAACATTTTATTTCTTTATTGTTAATTGTACATTCTTATCTGTATTTTAAAAATAATTTTTCTTTTATTATTCTAGACTGCGACATAGTCAAGTACAGGTAGAAGAATCCCCTTTCCGGAATTCTTGAAACCGGAAGTGCTTCGATTTTGGAGTACAGGCTATTTAATTTGTATATAACATCTATAAAATGGAGCAGCTTAGGAATGGAAACCAAGCATGAATACGATATTCCTTTACATTTCATAAAACAGCTTATACATATACTCTGAAAGTAGTTTTATACAAATTGCATATTCCCGGAACGTAGATTTATATTAAATTTTATAAATTTTATATCCATACAGATGTTACGTTTTTTTGGGTATATGTAACTAGTGAGCCAATCGAAATGACTTAACTTCCTTTATAGTCTACCATTAGAAGGTTAATCAATCAGAAGCCGCAGAACATTGTATCCGTCGTGTATAAAGGCGGCCATTTTTGTTTATCCTACCGGAAAGACCAGTGCCAACTTGACAGGCGAACATGATAGAAGCAAGAACTACGCTCTGCTACTTTGCTACGATATCGACTGCGAACCTGAACTGCCCTTTCCTACTGTCTCCGAAATATTCACTGCCAACCTCTGGATTCTATACTCGAAGACGACCGTCAAAATGTCTAACAACAGATACAGGTAATGACAATATTCATGTAATGCTCACACATTTTAAAGTCGTGAAATTAAGATTTCACGTAAAAAATAATGTTTGGTACTTTCTGTACGTGTACAAAAATAATACATGAATAATAAAAATAATAAAAAAATAATACTTACAAAATATATATATAAATCCAGGACTTTTTGACATAATATCTTTATTGAGTACGAAACACCTGGTGAAGTAATCCATGAACGAAGATGTTGCTGTGAGAATCACTAACAAAAAACTGGTGCCAACGTAGGCTACCTAGCTGGGCTGGGGAACCCTTACCCAGGGCAGATGAGGTCACTTAGAATAGCTATACATCACTTAGGAATCTTTCCAGTGTTTTCGGAAATTTTCCTGTTTGTGGCAAGTGACAAGTCATGTCAGAATCTGAAAAACTTCCTGATTTTAGAGGTTTTCGGATTTGGGAATTTCGGGACAAGGATATTTGTCTCCTGGCAAGGGCACCTCGAGGTTGTGTAATGGTTAGCAAGCTTGTCTGGTTAGAACAATTACGACTGAGTAGTGAGTTTGTAGTGGTGCTGTATATATTGTTGGCTAGGGTCAACGTGAATATAATAAAGAAGGAAGGCTGTGTTCTTGTAAAACAACACCCCACATGAATAATGCACAACAAACACGAGAGAAAAATAATCAAGCTCAGTGAACATTAATAAAATATTGTATTAACATGATATACAAATATCAACAATAGTATAAAGAAAGTTGCTTCCCTTTTTCCGTAATAAAAAGGGTAAGTTTAGCTAATTAATGTTGAGTACAATATTGAAAGTTATTTAACTACAAAATTCAATTGAGACCTTAGCTAAATAAAGAATGGTTCCACAGTGTTTTATCAGTGTAGAAAGATGTAATGTTCATGAGTGATATCAATAGGAATTAGTATGATTACTCGAATGAGTAATAATTAAGAATTAAAATGTCAATATAGCGCCGTGCCTTATTTCCCAAGAATTGAACTGCTACTGGCTGTTGTCTAACAGCGAGATGATTTATATAACAATGCATATGCTCCGGAGAGCTTGGTGCTAAAATATAGAAAAGATACTAAAATACGCGATTGGTCAGGAAATGGACCAATCCGTGATTTTAGAGAAAAATTCGAATTACTTGCGATGGTTAAATTGTCATATAATAAGTATCATGTATTTATGAACCAATGACATTAAAGAAAGCGGAGGTGTGGCACATGTAAGTGATCACCATAAGTTCGATCCTCACTGAGTCTTCCATAGCTTCGGCCTTGTGCCACATCTGAGCTACGCTTAGAAAATCACCATTTGTCTCTTGGCAACCAATATTTTTAGATTTAGTTCGCCATTGCTTAGCCAGTGGTGCCAACATCAAACGGTTGTTGGCTCAGTTCATAATTTACCCTGGGCGCTGACAACTTACGATACGCAACTGAGTAGGTCAACCAGACTAGGAACACCAAATTCACAGCAGTAGATAAGGTGTATCAGTGGGTAATCATTCTGTTACCATTCCGATAGACAGTCATATTAATTCACAGATTTTAAAGAAAAATGCGAATACTAAAAAAAGTATTTTTTAAAAAAATTGAAAAAATCAAGAGGAGATAACTCAGTGGTACTGTTCGTAATGATTACTTCCCTTGTTAATCATAAGCCGTTCGGCCATTTTCAATGTATATTTTTCTTGTCCGTTAGACATTGTCTGTGTGTCCCTTAACAACATAAATAGAAAAGTAATTAGAGCGTGTGGAGAAAGAACAAGAAGGAGGAGGAGAAAAAAAATTATAACAATATACAAAATAATCACTAACCAATGAAATGTGGCGGACTTCACATTAATTTAACTTAGATTAGGAAAACAAACTGAGGTGAAAAAAGGACAAGCCAAAGACATCATTACACATAAAATATATATTTAACAAGATGTACAAAAAAGGATGTGAAAAAAAAGCATGCATTGAGTAAAACAAGAGTTGTCTCTCTTTAACTATTATTTGTATTCCAAAGTTCACTGAAAGAAAGAAAGTTTATGATAGTATCTGGTAATAAATGTTTTCAACAGTTTTGCTGTGAAAGGAAAAGATTATGTGAGTGTAAGGTATATTCAGCATGTGAGTGGTGGTGTGAGTGAGAAGATTGGCGCATGGTTTCAACTGTCGTGGATTCGTTTGGCAGCTGGAATCTCACTAATTATCTAAGAATATTCTTTGCTTATATAGGTGATCACCGGCTCCGAATCGCTGCGCGGGAAGGATTCTTCTTCACGTGCAGACAATCTGATTGGTTGGAATTGACCAATCTGCGAGCGAATTTTGGGGAGACTCAAGAAAAATTCTGGGACCCGTTTCTGCTAAAAATGCACAAAATCGACTACATGAAAATAGAGCGATTACAAAATTGTCGCATTGCTGAGATGTGTAAATTGTTTATTACAAAGTAGTGTTGATTTATTATCCAATGAATGCTTGTCGTTGTATGATTTGTATTTGTGTAAGTATGTATGTATGTGTGTGATGTCGATCGTCACAGCTTCTCTTTCATCAATATCCTCTGAAAGCAAAAATTCGGCTTACATATGGGGTCATGTATCAGCGGTGATCTCGCTTGCCTTTTTCTAGATTCCCGACCATTTACACGCATCATGCCAAACAGCTCTACTTACTTTAGTTATATAGATGACGTCCTGTTATCATATTCCCAAGATACAAACCAATTAGACGTAATAATGAAACTCAAAAAGGTTGAAGCTACCAATAAATTCATACACAAATTTGAAATAAACAATTCTTTACCTTCCAATATCCTACTAATACGTAACAAGTATATCGTAAGACTACGAACAAAAACGATCTAATCAACTTCTATTAGCACCACATCCAAAACAAAAATACAATCTGAACTAGTCATAGTGTGGCGGGGTCACCAATGAAATCTGGCGGACTTCACTTCGATTAAGAAACCAAAATGACGTGAAGAAAAAGAGGATAAGCCAAACACATCATCATACTTATTATAAAACCCAGGTTGTGTATGTGTGTGTGTGTCTGTACGTTTATATATTGGATCGGATTTCCTACATTTTTCAACCGATTTCAACAAAACTTCACAAGACTACGTAAAATTACCTTGCGGTGGTTCTGACAGCGCCCAGAATTGGAAAAACACAATTGTTTTTGCACAAAATTAATTTGAAAACACAATTAAGAGGCATCGCTATTACGAGAATGAAAGGGTGATAACTCATATCGAGTTATACTTATTATAAAACCCAGGTTGTTTGTGTGTGTGTGTGAGTATGTTCGTTTATATATGGGATCGGATTTCCTACATTTTTCAACCGATTTCAACAAAACATCACATTTTTTTTGGCAGGTAGTGTTTCTTATTGTCTTGCACACTTTTTTCTTTATTTGTACATTCAGAATGCTTTAAAAATTCCATTTACAAGACAATTGCTTATAATAAAATTCTATTCAATCGGTAGACTCATAACGATTGAAAACAATGTTTTTGTTTGAGTTTGACCAATTCGTAAAAAAACAAAAAAAATAATTAAGACATGCGTGTCCGTCAACTTTAAACAATAATCTTTGTCAATTTTATTTTTCAGTCTTTATGATGGTCGATACTTGATCTATCTCTTACTGTTACATCCCCAGGCAACGCCGGGCTCTGCTGCTAGTTACACATAAAATTAGTATTTAACAAGGTGTACAAACAAGAATGTAAAAGAAAAGCATGCATTGAGTAAAAAAAAGAGTTATCTCTCTTTAACTATCAATTGTTCCAAAGTTCACTGAAAGAAATAAGGTTGTAATAGTTTCTGGTAATAAATGTTTTCAACAGTTATGCTGTGTAAGAAAAAATTATGTGAGTATAGGGAATATTCAGCATGTGAATATTGGTTTGAGTGAGAAGATTGGCGCATGGTTTCAACTGTCATGGATTTCTGTGGCAGCTGAGATCTCACTCATTTACTAAGAATATTCTTTGCTTATATAGGTGACCATCGGCTCCGAAAGCGCTGCGCGGGAAGAATCACTTTTCATCTGCAGTCTGATTGGTTGGCATTGAACAATCAGCGAGCGAGCTTTGGGGAGACTCACGAAAAACTTCTGGGATCCGATTCACCAAAAAGTGCACGAAATCGACTACATGAAAATATAGAGATTATAAAATTGTCGCATTACACAGTAGTGTTGATTTACCATCCAATGAATGCTTGTTGTTGTATAATTTGAATTTGCATAAGTATGTATATATGTATGTATGTGTGTGATGATGATCATCATCACAATAGGATTCTACCTCAGAGCCTTTAAAATATATAACCCGGAAAACCTAAATAAGGAAGAGAAATATATTGAGAAAAATTTCAAACTTTTCCCCTACCCACACCATTTTATCCTCAGCGCTAAAAAAACGAACTTACAAAATCCACCCCCCCACGAAAAAAAAGACATCAATAACGCTTCTAACAGAAATTACACAAAATTCATAACCCTGCCCTTCAACGCTCTTTCAACTAAACTCGCAAACAAATATAGTCATCCCAATACAAGGATCAACCAGATTATACTTATAAGGGAAGCAAGTAAGAGGAAGGGAGTTACACTGTCAGGAAGTGCGAGAGAAGAAGCTGTTGGAGTAGAAGAGATGGTTACATTTAACTGTTTCGAGAGTGAAAAGGTAGGATGAAGATGCCAACCTAGTAGCACGCTTAATTCATTATATATATATATATATATATATATATATATATATATATATATATATATATATATTTAATTAATTCATCAAGTCTCATAGAAACCTCAACAGAATACAGAAAGCACTGGACGGCCGTTTCGTCCTATATTTGGGACTCATCAGCTACCGAGAATTGAAACCCTGACAGTTGGGTTGTCAAGCGAACACCATAGCAACTGTTCCAAATGGGCCTCGGTGACGAAGAGATTCCAAATCAGACTCAACTTAGCGCCGCTCGCTCACATATTCCGTGGCAGAACTCGACTGAGTTCTCTTAACCATAGAACTGTGCCCCCGGGAGCCACGACTACTCTCACCAAGCCTCTCCCTCGAAAGCATTATATTTATTTATATCTATATATATCTATATCTATATCTATCTATCTATCTATCTATCTATATATATATATATATATATATATATATATATATATATATATATATATATATTTTCAAGCATTTCACCCCCAAACAAGGCTGGAAGCCACTAGCACGCAAGGGGTTACAGAAGCTTTGGAGCGAGATCAGATAGGAGTGATAGAGGAAAGGATGAGGAGAAGGATAGATAGATCAAGGCAACTGGAGATGTCGACTGACATTACATTTGAATAGTTGGAGATTATAGATCTCAGGGAAACTGGAATAGGGAAGGGAGTTCCACAGGCGAGAGGTGCGAGATATGAAGCTATTGGAGTAGAAGAGACGGTTACATTTAATAGTTTTAACAGTGAAAGAGTTAGGGATGCCAGCCTCGTAGGACGTTTGAATTCATGAAGCCTGGGAACTAGCGAAAGCAGCTCATCGGAGCAATTACCATGAAAGTATTTGTAAAAAAGACAGAGAGAGGTGACGCCACGTCTGTGAGTGAGCGACTGCAGACGAGATGCCAGATCAGGGCCAATTGCATTGCATATCCGTCTCTGGGTCTTATCAAGAACCCCGAGGCAAACAGAAGGGGCTCCAGACCATATATGGCAGCAATATTCTATGCAAAGGCGAATGGTTGACTTGTAGATTTGAAGGATCGAGCCAGCTTTCCTTGCGTTGGACGAAGCTATTGTATTTGTTCCATCTCAGGTCAGCAGTCAACGTGAGACGGATCAGCCGCAGAGAGGTGCTCTCGAGAAGTTGAGCGTCAGACATTCTAATGGGGATGGGAGCAGGGAAGGTTCTTTGTGGTGATTAATAGAGAGCAGTTTTGTTTTTGAGACGTTAAAGGTAACCAGCAAATTCCTGCCCCAGTTCACAACCGAATGGAGGTCCGTTTCGAGACGAACGGCCAGGTTAGTTTTGTCAGTGACACTAGATTTGTTTTTGAGGCAGGAGTAAATTGTGGCGTCACCCGCGTAGATGCCTACTTGGGAATCTATGACGTCAGGAAGATCGTTGATGAAAATGAGGAACAGAGTAGGGCCTAGGATGGAGCCTTGGGGAACACCTGCGTTCGTTGGATAGGAGCTGGAGGAGAATCCGTGGAGAACGACCTTCAATTCATGGTTTGACAGGAATGATAGTATTAGGTCAAACAATCGACCCGTAATGCCATAACTCTGGAGCTTGCGAAGAAGGCCAGCATGCCAAATCCTATCAAATGCTTTGGAGATGTCTAGGGTCACGGCACGAGCTTCCCCGTTATTTTTGAAGAGCTTGGTAGACAATTTCAGTGATGGCCGTAAGCACATCAGCTGTAGATCGGGCAAAGCGGAAACCATATTGCTTGTCTGAGAGCAGATCATGGGATGTAAGGAGGCTAACCACTTCGGCGTATATATTCTACTAAACTCCCCAAAACCACCACCTCCAAAACAATTGTAAATATAATTAGGAAGAAAAATAAACCCAACACCAATTCAAATACCGGGATTTATCAAATAAATTGTTTACAATGCAAAAAATGTTTCTGTGGGGAAGACATCACTTGATCTAAATGCCTGCATCTGCGAACACAAGAGAGACATGCGTTTGGACATACAATCTAACTCTCTCGTTTTGCATCAAAACGATGGTGGACATAACTTTGGTTTCACTAATGTCACCCTAACTTAAAAAAAAAATGAGTAAACCACTGAAACATTATTACCAAATATAAATACACGACTAAAACCTTGCATTATATCGCCATCTTTCTTTAAATCCATTCTTAAAGAATCTAATTTATATCTATTTAATACAAAGAATAGTTTCTTAAAAAGATCGGCTATAGATTACAATGAAGTGACACCCTCATGCGGTGGCCGACCACGCAAAGGTGAAGACATTAGTACTAACTTTCATTAGACAGACACACATGCACAATTACGAATACACATTATCATCCGATGCACACTTAGACATACAAGACTCTTCACAAACTTACATACGCATAGAATTATCTACGGTTTTAATGCGCGTGACACGTGACTGGCCAATGAGAACTGACCCAGACAAAATTGAAAATACCAGTGTTTCTGTCTCTGTCTATTTTCTCGCAATCTCTGACAAAGCTTTAATAAAAGTGAAACATGTTAGATTGATATACATTTCCTATTTGTTCTTTATTTTATCATACTGTTGGATTCTAATCCATATTTGATCAGCATTCGATCATTAAAGCATATGTATATATTGAGACATGTTTCATTGAATAATTTAGACAAGGTTTGTCAACTCATTTTCAGTTGGATCCTTTCATATTCACGGACAAGCTTCTTGGTGTAGTTATTAAAGGAAGAGGGAAAATTACCGTGTTGATGCATATTATCTATTCAAAGTACTTTCGACATAGCACCATGTCATCATCAGGGTGTAGTTTTGTTCTAAGAAAAATATTGTAGTGTTCATCATTTTTCTAAACGAAAATTGTAGTGTTCATCTGAAAGTTAAAATTTTTGTGAAGATTATGTGCTGTACGATTTAGCTTGGTGTAAAGCATAGGAGAGGTAACTAAGTTATGAGGGTTTGAGTGTTTTTTTTTTTAAAAGGTATTAAAATTGTTAGTACAAACCTATCTATTTTTAAACTATCTACTGTAAATACTTTAAAACATTTGTGCAGTATTCATAATTAATTTTTTTAAGGGTTGGTTTCAATTCTTAATATAGATAGCATCAAGGATTTTTAGTTTATTATTTCCATGAAAAGGTAGAGATGTATTTTCGACAAGAAATACTGTTCTAAATGTATAGAAATATTAGACACATCATTCAAGTGAAAACTCAGACTCCGAGACAGCGTAATCGTAGTGTGACTAACATAAATATTACTTTTTCTGTTGGAGATACAATCTCAAAAGGAACATTTAAATGTATATACAATGTTGGTTTTCTGCAACACGTTAGTTACTGGGGAGAAGACATTACGAATGATTAAACTGGATATACTGGCTTTAGTGCAGTAGATAATTATTTTAATATTTTTTTACTAGGATCTGTGGTGGATGTTTTAGTATTCATTAGTTTTTTTAGGATATTTGATATGTCACAATGAAAACATGCAGCCAGAATATACGCAATTTATATATATATATATATATATATATATATATATATATATATATATTCAAATGAGAGAAAGAACAGATTGAGTAAAATTCACTTTTCGTCGCATTTACTTTTAGAAAGTGCTCAATACAAAGTAGAGCAATATATTATTATTTTATTATAAGAGAACATACTTATATTATAATCTCTTATATTAAATATTATATATATATATATATATATATATATATATATATATATATATATATATATATATATATATATTACTCATTAATATAGTATAATTTAAAACAATTTTTATCACACACACATACATTTACACTCCTTCTCACTGGTTCCCATATTGCATTCATGTCTATGCTCGGTCGGCCTAGGGGATTTTTATAGCCTAGCATATGTTCTGATTCCTTAAGTTTTCGTATTTTCCAGTGATGCTCTCTGGCCCAGTGGATTAAGACGTTGGTTTGATCCAGTGGCTAGAGTCAAAGAGTCGTCAGTTCAATACCAGGACACAACAGTTGTGAACCAAAAAACTTGGTGAGTTGAGTTAAAGGGAAATAACTGAGACATCCTGAAGAGGCATGACCCGTGGAACTAGAACAATCTACCCCGGTGGACGAAATAAATTGTTCTGTTTGAAATTCCAGTCACCTGAAGGAGGCCGGAGCGTACAACGGCCAAAACGTTGTGAATATGGCAATGAAGATGAAGATAACAGTCCGAATAATGTAAATAATCCTAATACCTCATCTCAGATATATAGACAGATTTTACAGTATTTTAAATTTTATTATTTTTTTCATAGAGGATCTTCGGATCTTACAATATCGAACTTTTGTTCGATATTGTAAGCAGCGGACGATTCCTTTCTTTATACTGTATTTGTGGTTGGAGTTGAAGTTGAGATATTATCCAGTGAATGTTGGTTTGCGGTGTACGGATGTCTTGAAACCCTGCTCTGTTCGAGATATTAGAACATCCAGGAAGGCGAATTTGTTGTTATTTTCTCTCTCCATTGTGAACTGTATCAATGATCTTACTGAGTTCACAGGGTCCAGAAGTAGCTGGACTTCTTCCTGATGTGGCCAGAGTACCTCAGCCATAGGATTGGCTTTAGTGGTGTAGTTTCTAATGCCATTTCTTCAAAGTATTCCATATATAGGTTTGCCACTGAAGAAGGCTGGGGCATACAACAGCCGAAACGTTGTGAATATGGCAATGAGGATGAGGATAACACTCCAAATAATGTAAATAATGCAAATAATGTGCGTGTGACGTATTATATTTAAGGATTATTATTCAAATTTATGTTTAAAATTTTTTACTAGAATAGCTTTCGTCTCATTTATTTTACTTAGAATCGCTAAAAAAGAGCATAGCATGATGAAAAAGACGCCAAACTTGACGAAAACAAAATTTTATCGTCTAAATGTTTATGTTATTATTAAGAGGAAAGAACAAAATATTTTTAAAGTATTTTTTTACATTTTTTTAATCGTTCCTAGCACGTCCAATTTTTAGTTAAAATCTTGTCTTTTTTATTCAGCAAAATTGACAGATAATCAATCAATTCAACAATTTTTTCCATTTTATAAAAAAATGAAAATCTCAGTTTAAAAATCTTTTAAAAATCAATTATAATATTTTCAAAACTAATGTTAAAAAAATCAGAAATTATAATGTTTATTTAAAATATTTCGAAACAAGCATTACTTAGTTTCTGCGCCGAAAAGATGTAGTTTGAAAATAAATCAAAGCAGCTCATAACATTTCACGTCTCTTGACAGGTGACGGAAGACATTTTCATGATAGCTTACTTGAGGATAATTTATTCTACGGAAGGAGAGAAGTGAAATTATTTAGATTTAAGTAAACAAATTATTTACCTCGTTATTTTTAGGGAAAATTTTCAGCGCCCTAACTTTTTTGTACTTAGCTTTCACCTTTACGTTTACGATGCTTTATGGAAAATATATTCTAAAGAAATTAAAATAAGACTGTTGAGAGTGAGATTAAATTTCATAAGAAAGGTATCTAATTATTTTATACGTACCTTTCTTATGAAATTTTATCAGAAGTGTACATAAAATACAAATTTAAATTTCATAAGATGATACTGGTAACCTTCTCAGTTGAAATTGAAAAATCAAATTAACTTCTCCACACGTGTTTCGCAAAAATAAATCTATCTCAAAAGGACATTTACGAAACTGAATGCGGCTTTTAACTAATTTTATATTTTAACAACTTAAATGTAAAAATCTATTATAATTAAAGAAATAACAAATAATTGTATTAAAAATTCAGTATTTAAGTTAAATACTAGACAGAAACTCAATCCACATGACGTGTTTTTTTTTTTATTGCACGCATGATACTTCCAGTCTTCCATAGATTTGATTTGCAGTCGTATTATTGACACAAATTATATTTTTTTTTATATACTGTTGTTCATTAGTTTGTAAGAAGCTTTGGAAATTATAATCTGTAAATATATATCTACTTAATAATAACATTCGTTAAATTCTACAAACTTTTCCCTAATTTTAGAAGAATTAACAATATTTAATGTAAAAATAATAAAATATATAAGAAATAACAAATAATTGTTTTAAAAATTCATTTTCCATCAAAATATCTTTTTGCTTCCAGACAATATTGTCCATGTTCATTAAAATAAATAAAAGCAATTAAAAGTTTTTGAAGTTAAATAATATTCTTGTTTTAATGAGTTTTGTATGATACAATTCAGAGATGATTTTCAGGTAGAAGTGGTCCAACTAAAAAAAAAAAAATGATTTGGTTTCCTCAAAGCCTTGTGCTTTTTTTTTTTTTTTTTTTAACTAAATCACGAATCTTCCCAAAATTGAAATTATAGAGTTTTCGTACAATTAGTTGGTGGGGGGGATACATATGAAAAAAAAAATTATAAGTTCCATCATTTGTGAGTAGTTTCTGAAAGTTTCATTAAAATCCGACAATTATTCTTATTTTTGCAAGATTCTCCATACAAAAAAAAAAAAAAAAAAAAATGTATGTCATTTTACAAGTTGCGGTGATACAAAGAGAAACAAGGTTTTTTTAATCAAAATTTAGAATGTTCTAAAAAGAAGGAAAAATTTTAAAAAATAATTAAAAAATATCAGGTCATCCCATAAATTCTGTCCGAATTTTAACTTTTTGTTAAAATGAACGAAATTTAAAGAGTATTTTATAATGTCTAATGGAACTGAACATTCTTTTTATGTTTAGATGCATTTAAACTAATCAAATTTTATTTCAGAGAACAATAAAATTAAATTTTGTTTGATTAAACCCTGCTAACCCAAGAATCATTTGAGGCACATAATGCTTTATGAGTTCAAGAAAGGAAAGTCGGCAGCTGAAGCGGCTAGAAACATTCACTCAGATTATGGAGAGGAATGTGTGAATGAAAGAACTTGCAGAAGATGGTTTTCAAAATTCAGAGGTGGAGATTTCACCCTTGAAGATGAAGATCGAACCGGACATCCAGTTGAGATTGATGAAAAGCTTCTTGAAGCAGCCCTTGAAGAAAATCCTGCTTTATCAGTTGAGGAATTGGCAGTGGTTCTCAGTTCAAACCATACAACTGTTCATCGTCATCTTCAACAACTTGGAAAAGTTCCTAAACTTTGAAAATGGGTGCCTCATGAATTGTCTGAAAACAACTTCAAATCCCGAGTTTATATCTGCTCTTCTCTCCATTCTCACCAACTTGTTTCACCTTTTTTGGATAGACTTGTGACTGGCGACGAAAAATGGATCTTTTATCGAAATGTTAAGCGTCGTGGACAGTGGCTTGGTAAAGGGGAAGGACCCCAGCCACAACCAAGAAGGGAACTTCATGGGCAAAAGGTTCTTCTTTCAATCTGGTGGGATCGCCAAGGAATAATCCACTTTGAATTCTTACCACCTAATGCAACAATTAATGCTCAAATATACTGTCAGCAATTAGAGCGTTTAAACCAAGCTTTGAGAAAAAAAGACCTGCTCTAGTGAATCGAAAAGTGGTGATGTTTCATCAGGACAATACGCGACCCCACACAGCAAGAATCACGTCACAAAAGATCGAAGAGATTGGTTGGGAGAAAATTCCTCATCCAACTTATTCTCCCTATTTTGCTCCTTCAGACGACCATTTGTTTCGTAGCTTACAGAATCATTTGGAAGAAACAGCTTTTGTAACACAGGAAGAGGTTAAAACTGACATTTGTGAGTTCTTCGAATCGAAGGCAAAAGAATTTTACAGTAATGGAATTAGTAAGCTTGTTAATAGATGGAAGGAAGTCATAGATAATCAGGGAAAATACATTGTTGATTGAATCTGTAATTAAATGTAACATTTGGTCACTTGTTTTCTTTATTCAAAATTCGGACAGAACTTATGGGATGACCTGATACATCGATCTTTCCTCTTAATAATGACATAAACATTTAGACGCTAAAATATTGTTTTCATCAAGTTTGGCGTCTTTTTCATCATGCTCTGCTCTGTTTTTAGCGATCTCATGAAGGATCCTAATTATACTTTTCATCGCAACTCCCACGTCGTCATTCTACGATCGACGCTATTAGGAGCAATAATTTTCGAATTTATTTCATCAGACATTATCAGTTACATTTAATTTTTCATGTACATCTTATTTCTCTGGGTTTATTTTTTTTATCGCAACGGCCCTCAATTCGTACTGCAGGTTTTTCAAATGAATCAGCGTCCTTCTCCGAGTGACACCCTCATCCAACACAATGGATTTTTCTGGTCCCTCCTTGCCCATTTTGTGAAGTTGGCCTTTCAAATTGATCCAATCCTCTCTCTGTAGGTTGACAGAAAGTAGGTAAGTACCGAGATGTGATATCGGTTTGTTTCAACGTATTTATTAGGCTAATGAGCGTGAATCGGATGTTGTCTAGGCAGATTGAAATGCTGAGAGCCTGAGACACACGGGCACCAGGAATTTGTGCTTGCAGGCGTCGCTTGTTTTTGAAAAAATAACGGAACAGATATGAACGAATCTATCTATCTATCTATCTATCTATCTATCTATCTATCTCAGTATGTTCACATCTCAGTCTGTTCACATCTATCTATCTATCTATCTATCTATCTATCTATCTATCGCAGCCTGTTTATATCTATCTATCTATCTATCTATCTATCTATCTATCTATCTACCTATCTATCTATCTCATCCTGTTCATATCTATCATCCTATCTATCTATCTATCTATCTATCTATCTATCTATCTATCTATCTATCTCAGCCTGTTTGTTTCTATCTATCTATCTATCTATCTATCTATCTATCTATCTATCTAATCGCATGGGTAAATATATGTAGGTATACGAGCGAGCGAAATACTCTGTAGTTTAAAGAAAAAACATTGTTCAATGTAAAATAATAGAGTTATTTAGTTAACTTAGTAATAATAATATCAATATTAGTAAAATTACTTTTTTGATTTTCGGAAAAAATTAGTTAGTTAAAAATCTTGATCTTTTTGTGTCAGCAAAATTGCCATAAAATCGATCATGTCAGCCAATTTTGACAACTTTGTAGACAAAAGTGCAATTCTCTGTTTAAAATCTTGTAAAATTCAATTATACTGTCTTCAAAAGTTATTTTAGGAAAATTAGAAAATTTAAAGTGTACTTAATTTAATTTGATACAAACATTATTTAATTTTTTAGTAGAAAATATTTAGCTAGAAATAAGAGAAGCGTGTCTAACCGTGGTGATTGGTTTTGGAAGTGGGAATTGACATTTATGTTAATGTATCGATAACTAACGTCAGGACAATTTATCGGACGGAAGGACAGAAGTGACAGTTTTTTTTTAATTTTATGTGAACCAGCTTATTTAACTATAAAGTATTTCTTAAAAATTAAAATACTTCCAAAGTCTAATATTTTATTGGTTTTTTAGGTACTTTTTTAACGAAGAAATGTCCAAAACCTGGACTGTTTCCGTCCCTAAAATTAAATCTAAAAAAAAAAAAAAAAAAATAATAACTGTAATATGTCTCTCACTGAAAAAGAAAAAAAATTGATTATATTTAAAAAAATGAAAAGAAAATACTTAGTGATATATGAAAAAAAAAAAAACGAAAATGAAAATTTTTTTTAAATGCGACGATGATGGTCGGTCAGTCAGAAAAGTTGATACAAAATCAACGCAATTTATGAGGCCTTATCTTTGCTATCAGGAGAAACAACTCTTAGAACACGGGACATTATTTCGGAATTGTGCCTCCGTAGTTTTTCCGGAAACGTTTTCCATACATTTTTTGGTATATTAAAAAATTATTGTAAAAATAGAAACGCTTCGCAGATTGTAATAATCTTTCAAATTTATGATCTGTAAAAATAGATCTTTTAATCAGAGCATTTCCAGAGATGCTCATATTGAAACTTAATTTTTAAATATTTAACAACTTTATCACATTTTGTATTTAAAATTGAAAAAAAAAAGAAAACAATTCTTGTAAAAATTAATTTTCATCGAAAAAATATGTTGGCTTCAGACAATAATGTCCTTAATATATATTATTCATAAAAGCCATTAAAAGCTTTTTTAATTAAATAATGCTTTAGTTTAATTGGGTTTTGTCTATTATAATTCAAAGCTAAAATCTGGGTAGAAACACTCCTCGATTTACAAAAAATCGATCATTTCTATTATTCAAAGTTTTCTGCATTTAATTAAAAATTACAAAAATACACATATTCGAGTTTTCATAAAATGAAGTAAGGGGTGGGGCAACAGGTGTAAAAAAATATTTATATATATTATAAAAAAATATTTATATAAAAATATTTATAAATTATAAATTATATATTGAATCGGTAGGTAGAGAAGAAAAAACCCATAGAGAGAAAAAGAGAGAAGAAAGTTATGAGAGGTGTCACTAATTTTCTTTGAAAAAAAGCCTTAAAGTGGTCTGTTTTTATTTAAATTATTTGGTCTGGATTTACATTGAGCTCTCTGGATTTTATCCTCCTTAGGTTTACCCATACGGATTACCTAGTTTAGTTTTCTATATATATATATATATATATATATATATATATATATATATATATATATATATATATATTTCGGCAGGGATTCTTCGTTTATGCATGTTTCATTAAAACAACAGACAAGGTACTATGGTTAAGATTTTTATTTAATTTTTCTTGTGTTCAAACAATAGCTTTCTTTTCTGGACAAAGTGTGTGTAAAAACTGTCCAAATGTTTTATATTTCCGAGCGCTTTCGGCTATACCTTTAGCCATTATCAAGGATGATTCGATTTTTCAGCTTAATTGAGTGTGTGCATTTTGTGTATGTCTTAGTGTGTAGTCGGGATGTTTTAATTTCCGAATGCGTTTAGCACATTGTGGCCTTGTTCGTAGTTAATAATTTTAAAAGTTTTTTTCTTTTTTGTTATTAAAGCTTCCATTATATATATATATATATATATATATATATATATATATATATATGTATGTGTGTGTGTGTGGGGGGGGTCGGTCTAACTATCTAACGTCTAACTATTGGCCTATTTACCTTCTATCTCTTTTGGCAAAGTACTCGACGCTCTAATTAACTAATTGCGTACGGTCTTCTTTTAGACAAGCAGGCTTTCACTTCTCTAGGTCAACTGCTGATGTTTTCACGGTTAATGTCGAAAGAGTCTATCAAGCGTTAGATGAGAATGGAGAAGCACTGACTGTTGCTTTAGATATTTTGAAGGAGCTTAGCAGTCATTGGCGTGCTGGTTTTCTTCAGTAGTTGAAATGTTATGGTATTTCTGGATTAATTTTTTATTTTATTCAATTTTTCTTATATCTAATCGCAAAATGAATGTTGTCTTGAATGGCCACTTCACGCGGATTATCTGTCTATATTTCGGTGATGAAGTATTATGTACATTATTTATATTATTCGGACTATTGTCCTCATCTTTGTTGCCATATTTATTACAACGTTTCGGCCCTTCAGTATCTGTGTATATTTCTGAGAGGAGGTATTATGTACACTATTTACATTATTCGGACTATTGTCCTCATCTTTGGCGCCATATTTATTCCAACGTTTCGGCCTTTCAGTATCTGTCTATATTTCTGAGATGAGGTATTATGTACATTATTTACATTATTCGGACTATTGTCCTCATCTTTGTCGCCATATTTATTATAACGTTTCGGCCGTTGTACGCTCCGGCCTTCTTCAGGTGGTTGGAATATCGACCTGAACACTTTATTTCTCTCAAATAGCACATGGAACTAGAACAGTCTACCACAGCGAGCGAAAAAAAGGGTTCAGTTCGACATTCCAACCACCTGAAGAAGGCCGGAGGTTACATCGGCCGAAACGTTGTGATAAATATGGCAATGAAGATGATAGTCCGAACAATGTAAATAGTATACAAAGTAATGTCTTAAAATTATAACTTTATTTTCAAATTTCTTGACTAATTTTACCTCATTCAAATTTAAAGTGCACCCCAGAGGTTTAGGTATTCAACAAGTGCGCCCTGAAGTAGACAAAGAAAAAACTTATATATGGTCTTTTTCATTAAACCACGCTAAGAGTAAATTTTCCATCTCTATTATTCTGCGTTAGTCACCTCGGATTTCCGAAAATGGATAATCCTCTGGCATCTGCCTCCCACGACAACTGACCTAAATCTGTGTCACACCCTGTCGGTGATGGTCGGACACTTGTTGATTTGCCATAGGAATTAAGTATTAAATGTTTTCTTGCAATTTTCTGTATCATACTTCTGTTAATTAGGGTTTTCTGCAATTATTGACATTATATGCAAATCAGTCAGTTAAGCCACACATGATACACGCTTGGGCAATCATGTATCTTTCGCTATATGACTGACGAGGCAGAAGATTTTTCCAGTTGTAGGTTGTTATTTCTTTCTAAGGTTGCCAAAGAAGGCTAAAAGAAAAGAGATGGATTCTTACTTTTTCCAAGGGTATTTGTGCGTGAATATAACGAGCTTGACTGGGATTCGAACTCGGTTCTACCAAGCCGAGCCGATATCCATTACACCCCAACGTACAGTTAAATGCAGAACACAGATCAAATCCTAAGTGCATGCTTGAGGAAACGAAACTATATTTGTCACATACAAGGCTTAACTTTTAAAATAAACGTACATGAAGCAAAGATTTCACATAAGCAAAGATTTTCACATAAGCATACTTCAATATACTTAATTTAATGTCTTAAAAATAAATGCGTATTTCAGGAGACTTCAGTATCTGTCTATATTTCTGAGTATTGTAATTATTTACACTATTTACATTGTTCGGACTGTTATCCCCATTTTTATTGCCATATTAACGACGTTTCGGCTGTTGTACGTTCCGGCTTTCTTCAGGATCTGTCTCTATTTCTGAGTATTGTAATTTTTTTACACTAGTTACATCGTTCGAACTGTTACACAATCTACATTGTTCGGACTTTTGTCCTCATCTTTATTGCCATAGTCACGACGTTTCGGCTGTTGTACATTCCGGCCTTCTTCAGGATTTTTTTATATTTCTGAGATGAGGTATTGCAATTATTTACACTATTTACATTGTTCGGACTTTTGTCCTCATCTTTATTGCCATATTCACGATGTTTCGGCTGTTGTACATTCCGGCCTTCGTCAGGATCCATCTATATCTCTGAGATGAGGTATTGTAACTATTTACACTATTTACATTGTTCAGACTGTTGTCCTCATATTTATTGCCATATTCACGACGTTTCGGCTGTTTTACGTTCCGGCCTTCTTCAGGATCTGTTTATATTTCTGAGATGAGGCATTGTAATTATTTACACTATTTACATTTGTTCGGACTGTTGTCCTCATCTTCGTTGCCATATTCATGACGTTTCAGCCGTTGGACGCTCCGTCGTTCTTCAGGTGATTGGAATTTCAAACTGAACCCTTTAATTTCCACCACCGGGATATATTGTTCTAGTTCCACGTGCCATGCCTCTTCCGATTATCTCAACATCAGTTATGTCCCTTTTTAACTCAACGCTCCAAGTTTTTGGTTCATCTCTGCAATCGCCAGGTATTGAACTTGGAACTCATTGAGTCAAGTCACTGGAACCCAACCAACGCTTTTGAGACATTTTTATTGTTTTTTTTTTATATCATTTTCTTAATTTTCAAATTTCATTTAACTTATTAAAAATGTAAGTGCGTCCCAGGGTATTAGTTATTCTACAAATGCGGCCCTGAATTGAAAAAAGGCGAAGAAATAGTGATTTGGTGCTTTTGTTTTTGTAATCAACACAAGCAAAAGAAATGTCGAACGTTAGCAAACTCTCTGTGGAAATAAACAATGGACGAACAGAAGAGGTTAACAAAACAAAACAAAAAAAATAGGTTATTCTGTTCGATAATTCTAGGTATTGCGGGCCGGATATGTTATTTGGGTGAACCGGATGTGACCTGCAGGTTGGACTTTGGAGGCGTCGGCTTTAATTCTCAACGACTGTCACATGTTTGAGTGTCGCAACAGATTAATTAAGTAATAAGTAAATGCGTCTTTTTTTCCTTCCCCCTTGTCTGGTGGGTCGGGCCAAGCACCGATTTCTAGTAGTTACATTTTCTACCTCAAGAATCTTTTTATTTTTCACAGACTGCCCATATCTATCTATCTATCTATCTATCTATCTATCTATCTAAAACACTCCGTTCATATCTATCTATCTATCTATCTATCTGAACCTATTCATATCTATCTATCTATCTATCTATCTATCTATCTATCTATCTATCTATATATATCTAACTATATTCTGAACCTTTTCATATCTATTTATCTATCTCAAAGATTGTTCGCATGTATCTTTCTATGTATCTATTTGTTTGCATCTCTCTCTCTCACATATCTATCTATCTATCTATCTATCTATCTATCTATCTATCTATCTATCTATCTATCTAAATCACACTCCGTTCGTATCTATTTATCTATCTGATCGTGTCTATCTATCTATCTATCGATCGATCGATCAATCGATCGATCTCAGAGATTGTTCGCATGTACCTGTCTATGTATCTATCTATGTTTGTTTATATCTATCTATCCCACAGTCGTGCATATCTATCTCTATCTCTCTCTCTCTCTCTCTCTATATATATATATATATATATATATATATATATATATATATATATATTCAAATGATAGGTAAGAACAGTATGATTTATAATCCAGAGTTTTTTAGCAATTATTCTTTTTTAAAAAAGAACAGTTCCCGATACAAAGTAGGGTATAAGATTATAATTATTTTTTTAAACAAATATGTCTCCATCGCAACACAGAAATTACTGTTTCGAAACCAACTCAAATCTTAAAATGTTTAATTTGTGTTTCATTCTCAAGCGATACTAAGAATAAATTACGGAAAATATTGGATTTACTCTATTTTTAAGTTAAGTTGATGGTTTTAAGAGAATTCACACTTTTTTTTATTGGGTGGATCTATCTATCTATCTATCTATCCCAGTCTTTTCATATCAATCTATCTGACTATCTATCTATGTCAATTCGTAACTGTCTCTCTCATGTCAGTCTATTCACATCTATCTATCTATCTTTTTATCTCGGTCTTTTCATATCTATCTATCTATCTATCTATCTATCTATCTATCTATCTATCTGAGTCTCTTCATATCTATCTATCTATCTAAATCACACTCCGTTCATACCTATTTATCTATCTGATCGTGTCTATCTATCTATCTATCTATCTATTGTGAGACCGGAACTACCTACACAATAGACTCTTCCAGGTCTATATTAAGTATGCGACACAACACTCTAGAGAGAAACAAAGAGACAGTGAGAGCCGCGTACGACTACCAGTATTGGACAGTAACATATAGTAAGCTCCGCTTACACTATCTCTGTAACCTGTTTTGTTAATATATCTTTCTGACATCTAATCCGTGTTCCGTGTTTTCCTTCTGTGGTCCCAACTTTGGCCCCCAGATCAGTGGCGACGAGAATTCGAAAAACGCTCTCACGGCGAAACCTCAATACCTTACCAGTTCCACATCTGAGTCGACGAAGAATTCGAGAAACGTATTCACGTCGAAAACCGCAATACCTTGCCACATCAGTGGCGACAGAAAGATTCGAGAATTTCATTCTCACCATATCAATAGCGACAGAGTACTCGAAAAATACACAGAAACTCCACGCGTTCCCACAGCAGTGTTGAACGAGAAATTAAGCTGGTATTACTACATTAGCGATTTAAACGCAACACCCATCGTCTACATATATTCCAATACCAAACATCAGTGACGAGCAGTGTTTCGACATCTACGAGATATTAAAGTCTGTCCAAATAACAAGAACGAATTCTTACACACCCACACACAGAAAAAACAGTTGTTCATAAAACAAACTGGCAATACTAGAGCGAAGTACTACCATTGTACTCAAGTTTTCGAAAAAAAAAACTATCTAAAATTTTTTTTATGTAACTGAGTTGAACTCGTGTATAAAATTATTCTCCCCTCAAATTCACTGAGGTGAGTTTTCTCTTTTTGTACCTCTATAAAAAAATACATAAGTGTGGTGAAAATTTATACAATTAGGTTAAAATTAACGGAACCACGGAATCTCAAAAAAGCTAAACACATAATTAGTTTAGTTTAACTAATTGTCTGTCCATATTTTTTTTGTGTAAAAGAAAAAAAAAAGAAAAAAACCTATCAAGATTTTTTTTTTGTGTCCCTCCCCTTGGTACACGGGTTTCAAAGCAACAAAAAATCGCTATCATATTTGTTTGTCTAAATATGAAAGATTTTCAAAAAGCAGTTGCCCAAATGCTAAAAGCAAATTTGGATCAGCAACAAAAATCAGAAGAAAGACAACAACAACTAATTTGGGAATTACATAAACAACAAATGAAATTCCAACAAATTACGCTTCAGAATGCTGAACTACAACAGAAACAACTTAAAGAATTACTAGTAAATGCATTAAAAGGCTCAAACTCTGAAAAAGATAAAATATTCTCCCAGAGTACAATCTACAATTCAATGGAAACCTTTGAATACGTACCAGAAAACGACAAAACGTTCGACGTTTTTTACAGGCGCTACGAAGATATTTTCAACGTAGACTGTGAACAATGGCCCAGTAAAAGAAAGGTACGTCTACTATTGAGAAAACTGGGAACTACAGAACAAAGTAGGTTTGTAGACTTCATACTACCCAAGAAAACGACTGACTTGGATTTTTCAGAGACTATTAAGCTCCTTTCGAAACTATTCGGGCCTAACACAACCTTGTTCCACAAACGTTGGAAATGCCTGAACACAGTCAAAGACAACCAGCAAGATTTTCTAACGTTTGCAGCATCGGTAAATAAGCTCTGTAATGATTTTAAACTAGCCGAACTGACTGCCGATGATTTTAAGTGCTTAATTTTCGCACAAGGTCTAGTATCAGCAGAAGACGCCGAAGTCAGACGACGGGTACTGACCAAGCTTGAGAACGAACAAGGATTGACTCTCCAAAAACTGGCAGAGGACTGTCAAAGAGTAATATCTGTAAAGCGTGACTCAAACACTATCGAGGAATCAGGTGTGACTCAGATTAATAAAATCAGAAGCAAGTCTACCTCCTATTCCCCTCAAAAGACAAAAGGCAAATCTCATGTCCTAAATTACGCAGTTACCAAAACTCAAATAGGTTAAAGAAACTGCCTTGGACCATGTTACCATTGTGGTAAATGGCATTGGATGAAATTCTGTCCAGTTAAGAACAAAAATATTGCAAAAATTGCAATAAAAGTGGGCATACTTTAACTTCGTGCTGGTACGCCAACAGAACGAGAAAACCCAAAAAATAAAATTAGGCAAGCTCAATTTGACAATATTGTCGATAAGAATTTAAGAAAATATGTAACTGTGGATATTTTCAATAAGTCCATTAAATTCCAGCTGGACTCGGGTTCCGATCTTTCAACCATTAACTGGCGTACTTGGCGAAAATTGAACAAGCCGACCTTATTAAAAACGGATAAAACAGCAAAATTAACATTTTAGGTGAGGTAATACTTACAGTAACACTAAATGGAGTTACCAAAAAGCTCAAAGCCTTCGTATTGAAAACTTCACTTAACTTATTTGGAACAGATTGGATAGAAAAATTCAATCTTTGGGATTGCCCAATGAGTACATTTTGTCGCAAGATACAAAGTACAACGTCCAATTTGGTAAATCTTAAAAAGGAACTCAAACAACAATTTCCCCAGTTTTTTTTTTTTTTGGCGACCTTGGGAAATGTACTAAAATGAAAGCTAAGTTGAAGGACGGTGCACAACCGGTATTCAAAAAGAAACGTAATGTCCCTTTCGCTGCTCTAGAGCAAATAAACTGTCGAACAATCACGTTAGATAAACTCGAACAAGCAGGTATTCTGTCAAAAACAGATTTCAGCGAGTGGGCAGCACCTACGGTCTACGTAAAAAAGAAGTCCAATCAAATACGAGTATGCGCAGATTTTTCCACAGGGTTAAACGATGCCTTGCAAGATCACCACTATCCTCTCCCAAGCCCTGAAGAAATTTTCAATAAACTCAATGGTGGAAATTTTTTTTCTAAAATTGACCTCTCGGAAGCACACCTTCAGATAGAGGTGGATGAAGAAAGTCCCAAATTGCTCTGCATAAACACCCATAGAGGGTTGTACAAATACAATAGACTGGCTTTTGGAGTAAAGGTTGCGCCAGCAATTTTCCAGCAGGTCATGGACGCCATGCTGGGCGACCTTGACTACGCAACAGACTATTTGGATGATATACTGGTTACTAGTAAAACTACGGCAGAGCACCGGAACCATATAATAAACGTATTCGAAAAGATACAAGAATACGGTTGTAAGGTTAAGGAGGCAAAGTGTGACTTTTTCTTACCAAGATTAAATATTTATGACACATCATAAATAAAGATGGTCGTCGGCCGGATCCAGAAAGAGCCAACGCGATCAGAAACATGCCGGCCCCAGATAATGGTCATGGACCCCGGAATGCCAAGATGCATTCGAGAAGATCAAGAACACCCTTACTTCAGCCCTCTCCCTCACCCATTACGACCCTAGTCTCGACATCATAGTTGCAAGTGATGCAAGCTCGTACGGCATTGGTGCTTGCATTCTCCATAAACTGCCAGATGGTTCGCGAAAATCTGTGGCTCACGCATCAAGATCTCTACTTCCAGCTGAGAAACAATATTCCCAAATAGAGAAAGAGGCTCTAGGGTTAATATTCGCTGTGACAAAGTTTCACAGATATCTACATGGTAGACGGTTCATACTGCAGACAGACCATAAACCTCTAATTACAATTTTTGGTTCTAAAAAGGTCTGCCAGTCTATACTGCAAATAGACTACTTCGTTGGGAACAATTCTCTTAAACTATAATTTCAAGATAGAGTTCTAACATCCAAAAATATTTGCCATGCAGACAGTTTATCGCGACTCATTCAAAAAAATACAGAAGTCTTTTGAAGACTCCATCATTGCTACTCTAAGGACAAATTGTGAAATCAAAAACATGATCGCGAGTATCATAAGAGCTCCCAGTTACTTTGGCCGACATAAAAGGGATGAATTCATTCAATCCATAAAAGCAAAATTCGCAACAAAGACCCCAAGGTGCCTGAAGTTTTCTCCCTCTGCGATGATGTCCTACTATACAATGACAGCGTAGTGATTCCAAACAGCCTACAAAGAAAAAATCCTAAAGGGATTTTCATGGGACATCCGGGGAAGAACCGTACGAAAAGCCTCATGCGCTGCTATATGTTTATTGGCCAAACATGGACAAGGACATAGCAGACATGATAGAATCATGCAAAGGATGCGCGCTTGCAGTAAAAGCTCCAACCACGACGTGCAAACCATGGTAAAAAACAGAATTCATATCGATTTTGCAGGGCCTATAGACAACACGTTCTACCTCATTGTTGGGGATAGCCACACAAAGTGGCCTGGGTTCCTACAATGCAAAATATCAACTACAAACTGCACGATCGGATTTCTACACGAGCTATTCGCGCGTTTTGGCGTGGTAGATTGTGTAGTTACAGATAATGGCAATCAATTCACATCAAGTGAATTTAGAGACTTCTGCAAGTCATATCAGGTGGACTACATTACAACGCCTCAGTACCACCCTAGGTCGAATGGCCAGGCCGAAAGGTTCGTGGACACTCTAAAAAGGGCTTTAAAAAAGGCACTAGGCACACCGACAGATAGAGCATTGTAACAGTTTCTGCAGGTGTATCGGATAACCCCTAATCCGAACACGCCTATGGGAAGCTCGCCTGCAGAAACAATATTTGCAAGGAAAATCAAGTCTGTCTTCAACAAACTTATTCCACGGCTAGCAAAGTTAAAAAAAAAAACCGTATCGCCTCATAAGAAATATTTCAATCCTGGCGATAAAGTCTTTTTCAAGGCTTACAAAAACAACATAACATTCTGGGAAGTAGGCACCATAAAACAAAGAATTGGCGAACTGGTCTATATTGTCCAAGGACCGAAAAACACTCACAAACACCATTGGAACCAGCTCAGAAAATGCCGTTTGAAGGAATCTGAGGAATCAATACAAAATAGCTGTGAAGAGCCGATCGATGTAATTTTCGATCACTTCGATCTCGACACGCCCCAAGTCTCTCCTAAAGTGCGACGCTCAGGAAGGAAAAGGAAATTTACTCAACCGCTCGACGTAAATCCCAAGAGGAAAAAGTTTTAACAATTTTATTTTTCCTCTCCTTTTCAAAAAGAAAACTCTTGGAAGGAGGGTATTGTGAGACCGGAACTACCTAAACAATAGACTCTTCCAGGCCTATATTAATTACACAACACTCTAGAGAGACACAGAGAGACAGTGAGAGCCGCGTACGACTACCAGTATTGGACACTAACATGTAGTAAGCTCCGCTTACACTATCTCTGTAACCTGTTGTTAATATATCTTTCTTACATCTAATCCGTGTTCCGTGTTTTCCTTCTGTGGTTCTGACTTTGGCCTCATATCACTATCTATCCCAGTCTTTTCATATCAATCTATCTATCTATCTATGTCAATTCGTAACTGTCTCTC